>APFE030891640.1:76129-108191 GCA_000404065.3 Pinus taeda
GGGGGGGGGGGGGGGGGGGGGGTTGTAACAACCCTAGTGAAAATTCCATGTAATAAAAGTTAATAAAGGAAAAATAATAACCACAGTTGATGGGACACTTATTCCAAGTTGAATGTTGGGCAAAAGCATAGTGATGGAGATCACTTGTGGTTGATTATTGGCTAAGGAAATTGGCAAAGGTAATGGAAAAAGCTTTGGAAAGGAAAAATGGAATTTTTGGCACATTTATTTATGAAAATAATGGAAATTAGGAAAGAAGGGAGGTGAAAGGTCACAGGTTGCATGTGAGGAGGAAAATGAAGGAAAATAATGGAAAATGAAGAAAATAGAGGCCTCATTAATAAAAAGGGTTTTGAGGATTAGTACACATACTTTTGTCAATTCAGTTTTGGATCTCTCTTTCTATTCTCTCTCTATCATACTCTTGGACACTTAGAGTTTCTTGGAGCACTCTTGTAGAATGTGGCATACTTGGAATTTTTGGAACAAGAAGGAAAAGGAAGAGAAGGAAAGTGTAAGAGGACATCGGGATTAGCATCTAAAACCAGTTTTTCTTGTAAGTGCCGATTTGCACGTATGTTTTCCTCACTAGTTGTTGCATGCATGGCATATGCATGTGGTTTATTGGTCATGATTTGTCACTTGCATGGAGGATTTCCTCGATTAATAGTCGATTTTCCCAGCCTTTCCATTTCTTGGATAGTCATGGTGTTGTGGTTTTATTTCTTTGTTTTTCTAGTTGGTTCTCATTTTTTCTTTAGCTTGGGTTGAGTTATTAGTTCATGGAAGCCCTGGTTGGACAAACGCTCTAGAAGCCATGTAACAGATTGAGTTGAGATACTAGTCCTGGAAGCCTTGTTCGGACAAATGATCTGGAAGCCCTAGGTGGGTTGAATTACTAGTCCTAGAATCCCTAGTTGGAAAAACACTCTAGAATCCCAGCGACAGTTGTGGGTTGAGTTATTAGTCTTGGACGTCGTGGTTGGAACAAATGATATGGAGCCCTAGAAGGCTTGGGTAGAGACCAATCTAATGATGGTTTTGTGATGTCTAACGTGAGGTGGAATCACTATTTGATGGGTTGAAGTGGATTCCCTCTAGAAGCTTTGGATGGTTTTGGCTTTATGTGTTTTATGAGATCCCACATTCATGCTTGGAATATGACATGAGGGTGACTAGCTGAAGAGAGTTTTGTATCAGCCATGTCTATGGTCTGGTGGTTCATGCAAGTCCCACAACTAGTTGGCCTTTGCATCATTAATATGAGGTTATTTCTCCTTGTTATTCTATGAGTATCATACCGGTTTATATGTGGATCATATGGTTGTTGTTTCCTTGGTATGTATGTGATTATTATGCTGGTTATGATCATGTATTAAGATAGTAGCTATGTATGGCTCTCTCATGTTTTCACTTGTATATGAATGAACAATGTATCTATGGCCTATTGGATGAAATGGAAGCTAATGTGTTGAGGCATCAATGCTTCTTAGTGATTCTCAAATGAGTACGAGGCCCCTATTGTTGTTTATGCATGTAGATTACATATTTGTGATATGTTTGACGAAATGCTTGTCATAGCTAGTAGGGGTCCAGTTAAGGGCTTGTTCAAGTAATTGCATTTGTATCATCATTCCATTGTTATCTTTTTGTTCTAAAGGTATCATTGAATTTTGGGAAGTGACCTCGGCTTTGGGCCTAAAAAAGTGACTCAAATCCATGGGACCCTGCCACAACATTGAGAAAAATAGTCCCTGGATGTTGGTATGCCATGCTATGCGAGTGTCCATAGCCTTTTGGACATTGGCATGTCCCTATCATGGGAGCGTCCGAGGGTTAATTTGTTTAAAAACTCAGTGGGACCCAAGGGTTGGTTACTTGAGAGGTTGGGATGGTTCCTAGGAGTCTTGTTGTTGTTGTGGAAGGTCTATATGGTGTGTTTTTGTCAGTTCCAGTTGGTCAGTTACTTGGGTTATTTTAGATATCTTCATAAAATATTAGGTTATTACTTCTTCTTTTGATATCCTTAGCTTGTAGATTTCTTGCCTTAATGAGATAAATTCTCCTACAATGCTTACAGAAAACAACTCTACCAGTTTGTCATATATTTATTTTTAGTTTTCAAGCTTAGATACATATTGGATGAGGGGATCCTTGATGGATTCTATGAGAATCCTTTGAGCCCTTACTTCCCCTTTCATATAATTTGCAAGTGCTTGAGTATCTTCTTTTGTAGGTTTGGTGATTGAGCCTTTGACATGTTCCATGACCTCAATTTCAATGAGATTCATATATGTCATATTCTTCCATGCAAGAAAGTTTGAAGCACAACCAATTTGTTGTTTCCTTGCAAAAAGACATTTTACATATTCAGATGTAGAAATGAATATACTTACTTGTCAATATGCTTCTTCCACTTACTACCTCCTTGAATTTGATGATGATATAGATAATATAGAACTTATCCTTGATGAAGATAATTCTCTCAACAGTGATTCTTGACTCCACAAAGAGGGAGATCACTTTAGATCCTTTGATGGTGATGTCCTTGATGATGATTATCAATTATGACTTCTTGATGCTGTCTTGATGCTTCTTGGATGATTGTATTTAATGGTAAGGACCTTGCTTCAACGAAAGGGATAATCCCTTAAAAAAATTTGATGATGATGATGACAACACCCTGGATCTTGCTTCTCTTGGATGAATAGTCTTCAAGATACTTTTATTTGTAGGTCTCTTCAACTTGAGTAGGGTCTCAATGGCCCCAAAATTTCTTTTGGTGTAGACTTCTTCTTTTATCTAGAGTTTTGATACTTATTTGTAGATGTTGACTTTTCTTTGATGTCCTTCGAGATTTGATCCTTGAGTGCTTGTGTGTCCCTTAATGAGATGCCCTTTCTTTGATTTTTAACCTTAACTCTGATACCATGTTGAAGAAATCTAGGGCATCAAGATTAGATGATTTCTCTTTGATGATAACTGCTAGTGAATGTTTTTTACTTCTTTAGATTAAGATATTCTCTTTAGTTAGATTATTATATTATTCTTCTTCATCAAACAACTACTAAAGCATAAGCAATAAAGAGACAGGAGACACAGAATGTAGACGATCAACCAGGACCAAAACCTCTCCAACTTGAGAGGAAATCCAAAACAAAATATTCTTCTTATAGAGACTTCAATTGATGAATACCAAGACCAAAACCCTTGACACACCAACCTCTACAAGACAAAGTCATAAGCTTGACTCCTTCTTCCTTGAGTCAATGATGATCAAACTTCCTTCTGCTCCCACTATTTCAACTATCCTTCAAATTTTGGTCCCTTAGTTCAAATCTGTAATTCTCAACCCTTCTTTAGAAACCCTAGTTGTAGTACTTGATATCTAGATCTCCTTCGCTTGGATAGATGGACTTCCTTATACAAGTCGGCTTGTTGAGTATCTTATTTTCTTCCCTTGATTCAACTTCAAGATGGAATGTATAAGCCTCGGCCCCTTTCTATAGTAGATAGTCCTTTCCTTGCATGTGTGAATGTGTTAGACCAAAACAGATCAGAAAAATGAGTCGGTATGTCCCTCTTTCCTTCGCTTGGTGGCGAGGTTCGCTTGGTGGCGAGGCTCTTCTCTAGTAATATTCGCACTTCTTCTTAGTTCAAATTGCTTGGCTGAAATTTTGTCCTCAAATGAAGGTTGAGATGCCTTATATATAGTGGTCAGTGCATCCAAAATAAGTCAACTTCAACTTGTGCTTAGGCCGACATGCTCTTCTAGAAGCATCTTATCCCCTTTTGTAGGCCAACTTCATGTAGAGCTTGTGACATGGTCTTGGAGGGGTAATGACTCAAACAATTTATCTTTTTACAATGAACAATATGCCCAAATGGGTCTTCAATCTTTGACATTGAATCATTAGACTTTATGGCATCAAACCTAAAGGCTCACAATGGGAGCCTTAACTATAAAATAAAATTCCTTGGTCATGAAACCCATGAATCAAGCATTACAAAGATGATTTTATTTTCTTCTTTATATCAATTACATTAAATCATAATTACACGTGCCATTATGAATACTGAACCTAGTTACACTTTTCAACTACAATGATAAGTTTTGATGCTTCAATAGCACGGTCGACTTGGATGTCAACCCCGAGAAGTAGATTAGGGTTTTCCATTTTTTCCTAATACATTAACCTTTCTTCCTCTTCAAGCCAAAAATATGGGTATTTTCCTTCTATGGTCCTTCTATCTGGTTCTGCTGACCATGCTATTGTGCACGGGCTTCAATGAGCTCTTCTTGTTGATGACCTTCTATTAATGTATTTATCCTTGTTACCTCCCCAATCTCTAAAGTTTTTCGTTCATTCTCAGGTCGATGTCCAGAAACCATCACTGAGGCCCCCAAGATGCCTGATTCCTGCAATTTTCCATTCTCCTTTCTTGAGATCTCTTAGATGGTGTCTCCTCCTTGCACCGCCTTTGCTGCACTAGGGATTCCCTATAACTCGCTGAACTTTAGCTTCAGAAATTCACTTAAAATTTCTTTCCCTAAAAAAATCTTCTTATTATCTTTTGGCTGGATATCCCTTATCTTTGTCTTTCCCGTTCTCTGAGAAGGTTTTACAACAAGGGTTCTAACTACTCTTTGGGTCGTGCCCTTATCCTTTGCATGCAGTTCCTTAGACAAACAATTTTTTAACCCCTCATTTCCCGAGAGGCCACAACTCTTCACAATGTCCTCTAATCCTCATGTAAACCCTAAATCCTCGAGACTTTCCAGGGGGTTTGAAGATCTTACCTGGATTTACGTCGCTGCCTAAAGAGGTTGATCTGATGTTTTTGTTGAAGATGTTAGAAGGCTAACCTTGCCTAGATTTTTTTGAGACAACTCAAGTTCCCAAATTGTTAAGATGTCTTCCGGCTCAAGTTACAGATCAACAAAGTCTCTTGGACTGACCGTTTTCCCCTTCTTGAGTAAAAACTAATATTACTTTGTCAAATTCCCCATGTCGCCTGGTAACTTCCCCGTGTTGTTGAACTATCCAAACTATGAAAACGACAATTCGACTACCGCTACTCTACCCCTCCTCCAGCGACTATCGATGTGAACAAAGACCCAAAGTCGCCTCCCAGTCATCTGTTTACCAGGTGTTGGTAGGGTTCTAATACAATTGACCAATCGTACAGTTAACAATGCCATCCTGCAACGAACCCTAAAGGCTTGCTTCCTGTAACCCTAGACCCCATCCGCTCTCTCCTTGCTTCAAAGATTCATTATTCAAAAATGTAAACAATATATATATTAAATTCGAATAAAACATAATCTACTACCCGCTCTAAAAATATATACATATTGACTATTTAAAATGTGAAAACTGTATAAATTATAACTGGTATAAAAACAAAAACTCGTATTCAATTCTGCATGTTCCCGTACTCATGACTTTAAAGATCATGTAGCTAAGACGTGTGAAATGAAACATGTAGTACCATGCTAAAAGAAGAAGCCACTCCGAAATAGCATGGCACTGAAAGTAAAATGCGGGAGAGGGAATCGAACATTCATATGGTTGGTCTACGAAAGACCTATTGCTTCCCTAGCTTCTAATGATCTCATACATCAAAGTTAGACCTTCTTCTACAAGTAATTAATGTTAAGCGATATTGAATTTTCAATAAAGTTCACATTTATAAACAAAATATTCATTAAAAATCATGTTTATATTTTTCATTATTTCGACCAATTACCAATGAATGTTTAAAATCTACATTCTAATGTCAAACATATTTTATATTCCAGACTTGAAAATTTTCATTCCTCATTTTTTTTTGGAAGTGAAAACGATCCCAATAATGGCGATACGCTTTTCAAAATTTAAAATTATCATCGTGTACAAATACACTTTATACTATGGCCATCGAGGTGGGATAGCTTTTATTATCATTCTTATTGTCGGGTATCCAATGAATATAAAGTAGTGTTGATTCAACTTAGTGTATCCATATCATGTGTAAGAAGTTAATTGTTAACTTTGTTGTGAAGTTTTCATAAAAAGGGAAAGTGTATGAAAGGATACATTTGTTTTCTTTCGGGAAAAAAAAATATTTATTTTTTTTGGAATTTGGTGATAAATTTTTTAGTGATATTATTGTTTTTCATTATTTAAATTGGATTTTTGAATATATAAATAGATTTAATATTAATTAAACAATAAGAACATTTGCCATCCAAGGAATGCTAGCTCTAATGTATTTTTTTTATTGGAGATCACAGGTAGGATTGGATTCCTCACCGTAGTAATTCTTCTTTCTACCCAACTCTTTTCCCATACACGTTCTTTAGCTTCTTGCTATTTGTGGGGTAGACATTGAGGTAGATATTCCATTTTTGCATCCATGTGTAGTTTCGTCTCATCCATGCTTTCTTTCTTTCACTCATGCCTTCATCGAAGATAACATTAGGCCATCTACCTACTCTCATTTCCTCAATTATTTTTATATATCTTATGAGCCACACCATAGCAATTCCTCCGATGGGAGTTGCTCATATTTCACTCAACATTATCTCATAAGGAACCAAACTTTTTATTTGAACTGCTCGTGATCAAGCATTTTTGGATTTTCTCAAATTGTTTCCATTTTGAGACGGGGGTACTGCTAGCCACAATTCGCACACATATAATATTATTAGACAAAATAGGAGTCCAAAAAGCACTTTAATCATTTTCCAATCCCATAACTTTGTCTCTCTATATCTATTTTGAAGAGCATATAATGTTTTACACCCTCCTGAAATTCTCTTCTTTTTGTAGTCCTCCCAGTTACGCTTGTTGTTGAAATCAATCCCGTGGTACCTGTACTCATTTACTTCTTCAAGAATATTGTCTTCAAAGAAGAACATATGCTCTCTCTACTTCCTTTTATTAGAAAAAATCATTATTTTGGTTTTGCTAGTTGTTATCTCTCTGAGAGACAACCTTGGATTGCTTACAAGACCAATGCCTGGGCACATCTAAATTCTATGTATCTCATGTGATCCTCAATAAACCGAAGGCATCATATGCATCTTCTACACATAGTAATTACAAATATATGCATAACAACATGGGTTGGTCCCTTCATCCAAGGATATAAGCCATGTATTTCTGGTATCCTTTCACATATACAACTTACAAGAATAAGACAAAAACAAGTGGAGGCCAAGTAATCAAGGACTTAATGTTTAATTAGATTTTGTAGAATAATGAAAGAAGAGAAATAGGATAATAACTCATCACATAGAACTTGAAACATCAAGAGTTCTATATTTATCTAAGCTAAAGATAGGCAAGTGGATATAAGAAGAGTGAATGTTATGATTTCTGGAAGCGCACATTTAAAGATATAATCTCAGACTTACATACAGGCATATGTATTAACTAGTTAACACCAATGAATCTATAGGAATATAAGAGATATTTCTGGTAGCTACAATTGTTTCAAATCAATGAGGAAGTGCGAACATAATGGAAATTTAACAGAGAAACAACATACTGTAATACTCGAACATGGGAATCACTACTGTTTCATTCATATTAAGAAAGATGTAGATCTGGAATCCATAAAACTTCAGAAGCACATACAGTTTTTTCCTAGAATTCAAAACCTTCCTTCAATGTTTCTTCCTCCCTTTTATAATGAGTGGGAGGGCAAGAAAATAAATTACAGAAAATATCTTCCAGGTTGAAGTTATAGTTGTCTATATGGATGGGTGTTTCAATGTGAATCCTCTAACTACTACAGTAGGGAGATTCATTTCTTGAAAGCAAAACAGAATAACAATACAGTGATCAAAACAACAAAACAGAATTAATCCATCGAAACTGAAATGATGGTTTCTGGAAATATCTTCATGCCACTCTTCTTTGCTGGCCTTTAGTCCTTGCGTGTTCTTGCTAAGTCATGGTTAATCCTCTCTTGATCAGTTCTTGGTCACTGTTTGCCTTAACTGCCAACCCATCACGCCCTTTTTCCCTCTCTCCTACACTATCGGTGCCTTGCTGAAGTGTGATAGCCAAATCTCTTAGTCGCGGACCTTTAAACACTAAAAACAGACAAAATAGGCTAGCGCTTTTAATTTTCCCTTTAGCCCCTATGCTTTCAGCCCCTTTTGTAACTTTCTGCATATGACTGGGGGTTGGAACCAAAGGCTTAATCCTGTGAGAGATAAGGCTCTGAACAGCTGCGCGGGGTCCTTATTCCTTTGTTATCGCAATCACAACCACGAAGAGGGAGACCCCTTTACCTTTTTCCTTAGCATGGGTCGACAATACGGACGTGAGTTCTTTATGGAATATAGACTATGGAACATCACATCCGAGAGGGCCTTTTTCTTATTGCAATCACACTCGGGAAGGAGATTCAACGGAAGAGAAAGCTTTACATTGCATGATTGCTGATCGCTGATTACGATGGGTGATGTCATTGTTGACATCATCACTGCCACATGTCACCTTGTGATTGTTGCTACGTGACACTGAGAAGCAGCCCTATTGGACCCCTAAAAAGGCCAAAAATGAGTGACACATGTCATCGCCATGTCATCATCTGTACTTGCCATGTCATCACTAACGTCAACTACCATGTCAGCTCGGTGGACCAATCAGAGGCCACCATGTGGCCCCCTGGAGGAGAGAGAAAGAGGCCCGTCGAGCCTGTTTTTTCATGCTTTCCTTTGTGTTCGGTTTTCTCGACCCCCTGGCGATGCACTGCGTTATCACAATATTAGCGATTTGCAGGTCTTTTTAGATTGAAACCTCGTTGATTCGCCGATCACCGACGCTACGTGGAGGAGAGAGAAAGGGCGCCACCTGCCTTGGTTTTGTTGAGCATTTCTTTGTTAGCTTTTACATCCCTTCCCTCGAACTTTAACACTACATCACAATATCGCCCCCTTGCACAATTTTGGGACATAAAACCTCGTCGATCGCCAATGAATATTGAGCCCCGATCCATCGACTACCGATATGCGATATCGACGATCGGCGTATCGCTATTTCTACTTTCGCTAGTGCTTCTTGCCCGCCAGAAATCCCAATATGCGATTGTGATTAACCTCATACTTCCGATTGTGATTTGTCTTCTAAACTTAGTCATTTTTCTCTATCAACTGGGCTTTTCCAAGGTAATATTGAAAATGCTTTAGCTTTTTCTCGAGGAGTCCATTTTTGGACTTCCATATATTGTTGGAAAGCTTTTTCTAAGAACTTAACAATGGGGAGGGTCTGTTTAAGCTTTGATGGCTTCTGTGGCCTGAAAAATGGTTCTAACTTCACTGCTATTGGGAAACCTTGACCAATTGAAACCCACAATGCAGTGAGTGACAACATTGGCTCCAACTAGGGACAGTGCCTTACTGGAAAGGTGCTGAGAACCTGTAGACCAGTAGCATTTCCTTCCATTAAGCATGGAGTTATTCTTAAACAAAATATAATTCTGTGAAAAAGGACTTTTCTAAGAATAAACTGAAAAATTCAAATAACAATTTTAACACACACACCAGATATTTACAATGAGAAAGAGACAAATATCTCTAATTTTGAAAATAAAATTTTAGGAACTAACCACTTACATGTAGTTCCAACAATTCACCATCCAAGTTTTCAAGCATGTAAGTGTTATTTCCCCTTTCTTCTGCAATCCTAAAGGGTTCGAACCATAATGGATCAAACTTCCCATGTTTTCCTTTGTCTTCTCATCTGACATCCCACCTAAGATTAAATATCCTTGCTGAAGAGGTTTTTGCTTAGCCTTCTTGTCGAACAAAGATTTCATCCTTTGTCAGTAGTTTAACAGTTTGGTCCCCACCTACTCTCTGTTCTCGTGAAGCTCCACCAGCTGATTTATTCTTCTAGTCAAGGTGCCAGGCTCTTCCTCATCTTCTTGTAGCAACTTAGCTATTGGAATTATAATTGGATAGGGAAGACAACGACCTTTTCATATACTAGCTCAAAATGAGATTTCTAAGTGGATCTTTGGGTGTTACACGGTTAGCCCTTAGAGAAAACTTTAGTTGAGAATCCCAGTTCATTTGATTTTCAGTGATGGTCTTCTTTAGGACTCTCGCCACAGTTTTATTAGAAGACTCAGCCAAGCCATTCCCTTGAAGGTAGTATGTAGTGGAGTGTCCAACAATGATGTTGAATTTGTCGTAGAAATTAGTGAACTTGGCATATTTGAAGACCTGTGCATTATCAACGATTATTTTAAAAGGACACCTAAAGCGGGATAGTATGTTCTCCTCCATGAATTTCATCATCACTGAATCAGTAGCATTCCTAGCTAGGATAACCTCTACCCACTTGGTGAAATAGTCAATGGATGTTAAAATCCATTTGTGTTGGCTGCTAGAAGGTGGGTTGATATCTCTGATGAAGTCCAATCCCCACTGTCTAAAGGGCTCCTCTACATGCACAAGAATCAGGGGGAGACGAGAAAACTTATGTCTTTCAGCAAACAGATGGCATTTTTGGCATGACATGACCTTAAAATAAACATCTCCAAACAGCGTGGGCCAGTGAAATCATGCCTTGAGGGTTTTGTGTGTTGTTGCCTTCCAACTGCAGTGTCCTCCACAAACTCCCCCATGGAAATCCTCAATCACTTCATGGGTTTCTCCCTCAACCAAACACAACAGTAATACCCCCACCGGGTCCTTCCAGTAGAGCAGTTTGTTGGATATAATGTATTTCGGTGCTTGCAATCTCAGACTCCGGTATTTTGATCTATCCAGTCCCAACAAGCATCTTAGAAACAAGAGGTAATGAAAAATTTTCTTATACCTAGGTGATCCCTCATACTTGGCATAGATCTTATGTTTAGACATTTTAATTCTGCAATGTTCATCCGTTGTACTGCCCTCCTCTGTGGTCAGGATTATCCCTAGAGCTTGGCAGTTGGATTTAGACAAAATCTTGGCCAACCCATGGCCTTTGATGAGCTTGGTAAGCTTGATTTCTAGCTCATATTCCTGTATTTTAGCTATCCATCTGCCCCTCTTTCCTTCGTTGTCTCCCTGCACCAGAATGTCTTTGACTTCAATCGTTGGGACAAACGTTGTGATTTCAGATTGCAATACATACAAACGGAATGACTTCAGTGCCTTGACCAGTGCATAAGCCTGTTTCTCCAATATATCATACTTCAGCTTAGTTTCCCTTAGGACTTGGCTGAAAAAGGTAATGGGTTGCTCATAACCTTCTTTATTTTTTCTGTAACAGCACAACAACAATGGTATGTGGAGAGGTGAAAGAAAATTTATAGAAGGGCACTAAATAATCGGGGCTGACTAGCACTAGGGCCTCAGCCAAAGCTTCTTTGATCCTTGTGAAAGAATCACAGGGGAGGAGCTCCACTTAACTTCGTTCTCCTTCTTGAGCATATATGTGATACCTTTAACTATCTCATCATTGTTGGGTATGAATTGCCTTAAGAAATTTATCCTCCCCGAAAAGGCTTGGACTTCTTTCTTGTTTTTTAGTAGGGGAATAAGGTTGATGGCTTTGACTCATTTAGGATCAATCTTTACTCCTTCCTGTGCTACTATGTGTCCAAGAAGCTTTCCCTCACTCAGGGCGAACTGAGATTTCTTTGGATTCAGAGAGAGGCCATACCTTCTACACTTCTCGAAAGTCATTTCTAAATGAAGGATATGCTCTTCATCAGTCTTAGAAAAGATTGTGATGTCATCTAAGTAGACTACCAAAAATTTCTCTTGCTCGCCCAGGAAAGCTATGTCCATTTCTTTCTGAAATGTGGCCCCTGCATTTATCAACCTGAATGGCATGCATGCGTACATGAAGGTTCCCCATGGGGTGGTGAAAGCAGTCTTTCTCTGGTCTTCGGGTGGACCGCCACTTGGTTATATCCCGAGAATTTGTCCATAATGGACATTCTGGCTGCACCTACTACCTTCTACAATATATTATCCATCTTGGGTAGAGGGTAGTTATCTTTTAGAGATGCCCTCTAAAAATTGTGGAAGTCCACGCATAACCTTATCTCTCTGCTCTTTTTATGGATAGGGACCAGACTAGCTACCCACTCAGAGTATCTTAGAGGGACTATGATCTTGGCCTATAGTAGCTTACTTAACTCCTTTTCAATGGAGGGGAGTAAGAGTGGGTTTATTTGTCTGTGTTTCTATATGCATGGCTTTATCCCACCCTTCAAAGGAATTTTATGTTGAATAATATTTGTATCAAATGATTTCAAATCATTATAAGACCAAGCAAATACATCTTTGTAAATTTTGAATAGATCTAAATACCTCTTTTTGTCTTGCAAGGGGATTTCTTTGGATAGCGTAATCATACGGGGTTCCTCCTTTGATCCGATGTTGCAGTCCTCTACTTTCTCATCCTTCTCTAGGGCCATTGGTTTGGATGCTATTTCTTCTTTAATGAAAATTCGTTCAAGTGGACCAAGTCCAAGAGGGATGGTGTTCCCTTTTAGTTGCAAAATCTTTTGTCCAACCACTGAGTCTTTCCATGGAGTGGCTTCTTGTTCTTCTTCTTCTTCTTCTTGATCGATGGTGGAGTGGGAAAACTCCCCAACAACTTCTACGAATCTTTTGACTTGCTTGTCATCTTTGAATACGTGCCAGTGTTTGAAATTATCAAGTATTGAAGTCTTTTGTCTGACTTCTATCTCATATCTGAGGAGTGGATTCTATGGGGGGCTGAAAGTGCTTGCAACTACCGCAAGAGAGTCAGCCATCCTGTTTTCTTCCCTGGGGAGAAACTGGAAGTTAAAAGCCAGGAAGAAATTTTCGATTAAGTCCCACACTTTATTTTGGTATGTCCTCAGCCTGGGGTATTTGGCCTGGCATTGATTTCTGATCTGCCTTATGACTAGTTTAGAATCTCCATAGACTACTAGGCATTCGATATTCATCTTTTTTGTTGTTTGTAACCCCTGTAGAAATGCCTCATACTCTGCTACATTGTTGGTCGCCTCAAATTCAATTTTGAATGAGAGGGGTATCATGTTGCCTTCCAAGGATACCAACAATATTCCAGCTCCATTTCCCTCTTTTGAGTTTGCTCCATCGAAGTATAATTTCCATACTTCATTTTCATTTAAATGATGGTATTTCAACTGCCTTGTCAAGTGCATTGATGCTTCTTCTAAGAGGTTCTCATATTCTTCAAAGAATAGGCAGGAGATGTCACTGTCTTTCCCATGTACTGGGGAGTTTTTGGAGCCTTTAGTTGGGGTCACGGTTTTCACAAACTGAGATTCTTTGTATAGCCTTCTTTGTTCACCTCCAAAAGTGGGGATGGTGGCATAAGTTAGATCTAGCTTGATAGAGTCACCCACCTTGGAACGCCAAGATCTGGATAAGAGCATTCCAAAACAAGGAGGTATATCAGCTACCATTATATCCATTACCACACTTTTCACCAGGATCCGAGCCAATTTTACCACCAAATCCTTTATCATTCCTAAGCACTTGACTCTCTTAGAGTCAAAGGAGTACAAGTGTTTGTATGGTCTAGTGATCTCCAAACCCAATTGCTCCATTATTGATAATGGCATGAGGTTGTGGGAAGCTCCTGAATCCAGCATGCTATTATGCAGCAAAAGGTCATGGATCACCAAATTCACATAAAAATGCATAGTAGAAGGATCCAATTCTTCCACACATGGCCCAAAAATGACCATTGGCCTTTCTGATGAGCCTCGGTATTGCAACAAGAATGTTGCAACTCCCAAGGCTACTGACTTTAATTATCAACCTGGGGTTCGTACAAACTTAAGAGGTATTGGCATTATATGTGCAGCATACAATGTGTCCTTCCTTTGTTTTCATGATGTAATGGAGTGCATGTACTGAACTCAAATCCTAAACTAATTGCAGAAGGTGAAATGTTCAAAATGGAACATTAACCTATCGCAAGAAAGAAAGTACAAGGAAAGAAACTGAAATCAAATGATAAAACACCATTTTCTAACTAACTGCTAAGAGGCTTTTCTTCAAAAGAATGCTAAGTTAACATGTATGCAATCCTACTATCCTGAGCATGCAGATTCAAACCATCAAACCTTCTACTGTTGTGCATGTAAATGAATAAAATAAATTTGTTTTTCTTTTTGTCTTTTTTCATGTGAGAGTGTGAAGCTAATCTCTTTTGGTGATGTGGCAGGTGGCTTGGAGATGATGGTGAATGGTCAGAAGGCTTGGGAGAAAAGTGGGGACCCTTTGCTAGCTTCCTAGAGGCTTTTTCCTCAATTTGGCCTCAAAAAATGGTTTCCTACAAGATGTTACAGGATGTCCTAAAAACCTATATGATCCCTTGAAAACCTACAAGATACAGCCGAGAGAAAAATGATAGATGTTCAATGTGATGGAAAGCTTAGGGAAGGTGGTTGGTGGATGGAATGAGGCAAGGGAGTGCCTAGGACCACTTCAGAACTCAAAAACAAAGTTGGGAGATGAATGGATTTGCTCAAAAAACTTGGAGAAGTTTCCTTGTGAAATGATGAAATTGGTGAGGGTTTAGTGAAAGAAAGTGAGGACCATGGGTGGATGAAGTTGGGATGAGGTTGCTGACTATGAAATATCTTTGTACTTCTGAAACACCTACAAAGCATCAAACATTGACATTTACCCAAAAATCATGCAAACAAGAATAATTTCAATTATCTAAAGGAAACAGAATTTCATGAGCTAGTTGTCTACTTCATGAATGAGGAAAGCTTTGTAGAATGATATAAAACATTGATGAGATCTAATGTAAGACTAAAGATAGAAGAAATAGAAATCAAATCCTACCCTTGAAAACTAGCAAAATGTTGACCTAAGTGTGGAGCAAGAGGGTTAAAATGGTCTTGATGGCATGGAGGTCAAGTAGAGGCCTAATCCCAGCTTCAATGATGATTTTTCTCATTTCAGACTCAAAACAGGCTTTCCTACAGGATGCTACAGTGGTTTCCTACAGGATCCCCTGATTTACTACAGGATGTTACATATTTACTATATGAAACTATAATTCATCGAATGACCAAGCAAATCAAATCCAAATTGGATGGGACAATTTTCGTTATTAACTAGGATGTCTTAGGTCCCAATTACAAGTGGAATCACTGAAAAAGACCTCTGTTGACCCATGCTAAAAATAGAAAAACATTACTAGTCAAAAATCTAGAAATTCGAGAACTAGTGAGCTAGTAAATCTAAAAAATGCCTAACCTAATCAAGTGCAAATGCAATGGGTTAATTTTTGTTATGAACTAGAATGTTTTTGTAATCTAATGCAAGTGGAACCAACTCGATTGAAGCTCGTTAGCATGCTCTAAAAATAGCAGAAATTTAATGTTCTTTGCCACAAAGGAGTTCTAGAAATCTAGATTTGGGAATAAGAAGACTAATCCAAGCAGCTCAATGATCACTATGAACTTCCAAACCTTTTCCAATGATGAAATAATTCTTGTGATCCTACAAAATAGCTTACATCAACCATTTAACTCAATCCTACAACAAGAAATCATTAATACTAAATGAAGAAATAGAAAGAAATAAAAACAAGACATGCATGTGAATAAGCAGTGAAAAGAAGGAAAGAAAATGATACAAAAGGGCTTTGAGGTTCCTGAGATGGCCAAGCCCAAGGAAACTCAGAGACCTATGGAGGAGAACATTATTTATAAGTTGAACATGACACCAATTTTAATTATTTTCATCAATAGAATTGCATCCCTGCAATAAAATATAATGGAGTTGCAAAAATACAAGCTCTCTCCACACTAACATTAATGAAAATATATATCTAGAGGCAAATTCGACTTGGTACTTATAAAAAATGATTAGGAAGCATTCCCCATGAATGCAGGAAACTTTTCCCACCAAAATCCCTTGATTAGTGGATTTGGTCCCCAATACTAGGAATCTGCATTAAATGGCAAGGAACACATTCCTATATTTTCTCAATCATTGGAGTTCCACAATCCGTGCCATAATTCCATAATATCTTGTTGATTTATTATTTATTATTGATCCTCCTGTAGTAGGGAACAAGTCCCTAATCTCCTCCTCCAAATCTTCATAATCTGCCCAATATTCTCATAATATTCCACAAAAATAAATAATATTAGGCACAAATATCCAATTATTCATAAACCTTCCTAATGAATCTATTGAAGTTAAAAATAAATTATCTAATGCAAAAAGAGAGGTTTAATGTGCTGAAGGATGGTCATATGCCTTAATTTATGTTTTAATTTAGAGGCATGGGCCTTAATTTATGTCTAATTTAGAGGCCCATCATACCCCTTGCTGAAAGTGTTGCTCATACTCTGAGCAACTTAGTGACCTCATTGTCCCTCATCCATGGCCTTGGTGGCCTCTCTCTTGTGAATTAAGAATATTGAATGCAAGTTCTGCAAGGACAAGCCCAAAAACATATTTGGGCAAAGAAAAATTAGTGTTTCTTGAGACCATTAGCTTGCCTTCTTCTTCTTTCTTGTGGCCTAGATGGCTTCCTAATGGCCTTGGAGTTCTCTGCTTTGATTAGGTATTTCTTAAGCTTTGTCATCTTTGTTCATTTCTTCATTCTTGTAGCAACATTTTTCCTTCCTATAGTAGTCATTCCTCCTCTTTCAGGGTCTTCTAACTGCATGGGAGTGATGAGAAACGATGAAAAGGGATTGGATAATAATGCTAGGGCTCAAAGGGAGTAGTGTAGGTTTGTGAAAATGGAGAGGATGTTATGTTTGTTTTTTTTTTAAGAATGAAATGGGACGGATGAATGATGAATAGATAGTGAATATGAAGTGGATGGAGGACTTGGAGTGTTGTGGTGACTTGGCCTTTGTAAAATTTCTTCTTTTAACTGCTATCCTCATTCCTTGAAATCATCACCCTTCATAATTTGACTTCTCAACATTGCATGAGTGAATGAATGAGCTGCAATTAACTAGTTGAAGGTGGCTGAGACTACTGACCCATCCTTAGCTTATAAAATCTCATCTCTCATACATTGACAACAAATTTCTAACTATAATATGCTCAAGAGAAGAGGTCAAGAATATTGCATATCTGTACCTACCTGATGGTTGTTGGAGAGACCTGCATGCTGATGCTGAGTTGATGTTGAAGTGCAGATGTTGGATAGTGATGTTGATGATCCTGATGTTGCTACTAAGCTCTGGAGGATCTTCTTTGACCTCTAGATCTCCATGTTGAAGTTGACTGAAAATCTTTGGCTACTTCATCATCATATCCCCTCAATTTTTCAAAGAAACCCATCCAATTGTGCCTTGTGAATATCTCTAATATAGGAGGGTGCCAATGAATCCTCACTGTGTTGATGGGTTCCCCCTGTCATTTTTCTCTGATGGATGGAGGTTTGTATATGTCTGATACCAAATTTAAAAATTCTATGTATACAATTCCCCTAGACTACAATCTTTTTCAATAAACTAGAAGATTTTTCTATATTCTTTTCACTTGGAAAATGTGGTAAAGTATATAGCCTACCTCCTTATCACTACTTGATGAAGCCAAACTATATTTTTCCCTTTTAAAACTACTCACTTCCAATCTTGTAGGTGTTGTTCGATATCCTGTAGGATTCTGCAAGTTTTCAGGGAATCTTATAAGTTTATAGGATAGCCTTTTGTTTTGTCCATATCTTCCAAACGGTAGAATGGATTGGCCTGAAACTTTTTGATCATGTTTTCATCATCATTATGCACCTCCCCATAAAAAAATTTGGTCAATGGATGGACGGATCTCGAGAAAAACTAAAAATGGTTGAAGGTGATGGAGGTCGATTTCTTGGAAACTGTGCATTGTAACTTTTTGAAATTTCTTGGGCATGTTACCATCATCCATATGAATCTCCCCCTGAAACCGTTTAGAAAATGGATGCATGGTTTTCAGGTTATGGAAAAAACAAATTTCTGCTCTATGTATTTTTGTATTGTGTAGTAAAATAGAGCATCCTGTAGTTTTTTAGGACAACAATCAAACTGAATGGTAGAAGATTGAGAATGATGGGTGGATGGAGAAAATAGATGAGGGTGATGGATTTGCATGGCCTTGGCCTTGTTGGAGCATTTGAGCAAAGGAGGAGAAAGTCAAAATTTGACTTCTTTTGACTAGGCTTGACCAATTTTTCTTTTGGTACCAACTTGCTTTTATTGCTTGCAAATGTTGGAGAGTACATGCATTCATCAGAGAGATGCATGAAGCAAAGAAATTATTTATTTATTTATTTATTTATGTTTAATAGTTGCCTCAAGGAGGTTTTCAACTAGTAGGTCTGCCTAGGCACCTCAAAGGAGGTTTTCACCTAGGATCTTTTCTTTTTTTCCAACCCATTGACTACCTCATGGAGGTTTTCAATCAATGAGCCAATTTGAGGTGCCTCCAAGGAGGTTTTTACCTCAGATTTTCATTTTTATTTTCATTTTCTTATTTTTCAATTTTTTTAATTTTTTTTCTTCTACCCTACTCTACTTGAAAAACAAAACCACTTTCAAGTATAAGAATACTTCTAATGGAGCCATGTGCACATCAAGATGACAGACAAAGTGATGTGGAGGCTTGAAATGTATGCTTTGATATGTACTTGGATTTGAGAGATCAAATGATTTGACTTTGATGATATCAAGCACATTTGAAGAAGAGGGTATTGTTGTAACTTAACGACTGTTTGGAACCATATTTCAATATAGTTGTAATGCCCCTAGTCCACTTGCTGATTGGATCATCTTCTATGTCTTCTTCTACCATGACCTCCAATTGTTCCTCTTTTTGTTGATTGATCTCTTGAATACATGGAGGATTTGATAGTAACCATGAGGGAGCTTTCTCAATCCCTGATTTTGATGTTTGCTCGTCATCAAGTGTAGCCCATTATTCTTTGATCTTCTCTTTCGAATCTTATTTTTCTAGATGTGGTCCTTTAATGATATCAAGATAATCTCTTTTTTGCAATAATCTTCCTGAGTTATGGTGAATACCATTGATCCCAAGAGGAGATGTTTGGAAGTGTTGTACTTCAGAATTGTAAGTGGGCTGAGCTACTTCAATGTGTGGGTTTGGAAATGGTGGTACAGGTAGTTGAGTGGGAGTGTATATTTGAGATGGATGTGGATGGAGTTGTGGTTATGGTGGAGGTAAATGATAAGGGTAACATGGATTTTGGTATGGAGGATATTGAGGAAAATACTGAGGATATTGTGGATGTCTCCCATAATTTCCTTGAAAACCTTGTTGCCAAGATTGGTTTTGGGGTTGAGATGGCCAATGTTGCCAAGGAAAGGTTGTGTTCCAATTACTTTGAGGTGGATGTGCATAGGCTTGAAATTGTGAATTAGGCTCTTGCATCATATCAGGCTAAATAGGCTTCCATGGTCGCTCCACATTGCCGCATTGGCAATTGACTTGCTCCATTTTCCTCTTGGTGAACTTCCTTCAACCTTGGTAATGAAGAGCAACATTTAACATCATGTGATTCTGCATGGACAACACAACCAACTTAGTTTTGCTCATTTTGTATTCTTAACATTTCTACTTGTTCGGTTAGATTATTAAGAATTTATGTTTTAAAGTCATCAAACAAATTTCCAAGTTTAACTTGACTTACCGATCTTGATGCTGATTGACTTAGTCTTGCCTTTCTTCTTGATATGTGTTTGCATGTTTCACAAATTTCTTCAAATGATAATTGATATACATTAACTCTACTCATGAGATCAAGAAGATCAATCCACTCATCTCTAATTGTTCTAAGTAAGAGGGTTTTTAGTGCGTTGGATCATAAATGATGTAGTTTTTCCGTCTTAACATTAGACATGAACCTCTCTATTAGATCCTCTAGACTCTCATCTTCTCTTTGATTCATTTTAAAGATTTCTTATTTAAGATCATGATCTTTATATTTTTCTAGAAATATCTTTTGCATCTCACTCCATGATCTTAAAGAATTAGTACCTAAACTCATTAACCATTTAAGAGCTCTATCCTTCAAAGTTTCCAGAAACAATCTCATTTTTTGAGTTTTTAATAAGTAACCATAAGATCTACAAATAATTTCAAATTCAAAGAGAAAGGTTTCCAGATCCTCTGACCTTAGACCATGAAATTTTGGAAGAACAGATGGAGGGATGTTCTTCATGTGCACACTACCATCAGTATCTTTAATGGGAAATCCAAGAGGATCTTTCTCATTGTCATCATCTCCATCCATTTCTTCTACATTCTATGCCATCTTCTTCTTCTACCTACAAAAGTGAATGGTGATGTGGCTCTTACTACACCATGTGATCAAATGGGGGGGTGGGTTGGTGTTGGAGATTTTTTTGTTTTTATGATTGAATGAAAACTATAATGCAATGCAGTTTTCTACTTTTGAAATTAAATATGCCTAATGAAAATACTTTGTTTTTGATGAATAAACTAGGGAAGAAAAAATGCATACTTTGACACCTCCCCAACAACGACGCCAAAAAGTGATGAGCCTCGGTATTGCAACAAGAATACTACAACTCCCAAGGCTACCAACTTTAATTATCAACCCGGGGTTTGTACAAACTTAAGAGGTATCGGCACTATATGTGCATCATACAATGTGTCCTTCCTTTGATGTCATGATGTAATGGAGTGCATGTACTGAAGTCAACTCCTAAACTAATTGTAGAAGATGGAACGTTCGAAACGGAACCTTGACCTATCGCAAGAAAGAAAGTGCAAGGAAAGAGACTGAAATCAAATGATAAAACACCATTTTCTAACTAATTGCTAAGAGGCTTTGCTTCAAAAGAATGCTAAGTTAACATGTATGCAATCCTATTGTCCTAAGCATGTAGATTCAAACCATCAAACCTTTATTGTTGTGCATGTAAATGAATAAACTAAATATGTTTTTCTTTTTGTCTTTTTTCATGTGAGAGTGTGAAAGCTAATCTATTTTGGTGATGTGGTAGGTGGCTTGGAGATGACGGTGAATGGCCATAAGTCTTGGGAGATAAGTAGGGACCCTTTGCTAGCTTCCTAGAGGCTTTTTCCTCAATTTGGCCTCAAAACAAGGTTTCCTACAGGATGCTACAGGATGTCCTGAAAACCTATAGGATCCCCTGAAAACCTACAGGATAAAGCCGAGAGCAAAAAGATGGATTTTGAATGTGATGGAAAGATTAGGGAAGGTGGTTGGTGGATGAAATGAGGGAATGGAGTGCCTAGGACCACTTCAGAACTCAAAACCAAAGTTGGGAGATGGATGGATTTGCTCAAAAAGCTTGGAGAAGTTTCCTTGTGAAATGATGAAATTGGTGAGGGTTTAGTGAAAGAAAGCGAGGACCATGGGTGGATGAAGTTGGGATGAGGTTGATGACTATGAAATCTCTTTATACTCCTAAAACACCTGCACTGCATCAAACATTGACATTTACCCAAAAATCATGCAAACAAGAAGAATTTCAATTATTTAAAGGAAACAGAATTTCATGAGCTAGCTGTCTACTTCATGCATGAGGAAAACTTTGTGGAATGATATAAAACATTGATGATATCTAATGTAAGACTGAAGGTAGAAGAAATGGAAATCAAATCCTACCCTTGAAAACTAGCAAAATGTTGACCTAAGTGTGGAGCAAGGGGGTTAAAATGGTCTTGATGACATGGAGGTCAAGTAGAGGCCTAATCCCAGCTTCAATGATGATTTTTCTTAATTCAGGCTCAAAACAGACTTTCCTACAAGATGCAAATTTCCTATTGGATGCTACAGTGATTTCCTATAGGATCCCCTGATTTACTACAGGATGTTACAAATTTACTATACAAAATTATAATTCATTGAATGAAGAAGAAAATCAAATCCAAATTGGACGGGACAAATCTTTTTATTAACTAGGATGTATTAGGTCCCCATTCCAAGTGGAATCACTCAAAACGACCTCTGTTAACCCATGCTAAAAAATAGAAAAACATTATTAGTCTAAAATCTAGAAATTCGAGAACTAGTGAGCTGGTAAATCTAAAAAATGCCTAACCTAATCAAGTGCAAAAGAAATGGGGTAATTTTTGTTATGAACTAGAATGTTTTTGAATCTAATGCAAGTGGAACCAACTCGATTGAAGCTCGTTAGCATGCTCTCAAAAACAAAAAAAAATGTAATTTTCTTTGCCACAAAGGAGTTCCAAAAATCTAGATTTGGGAATAAGAAGATTAATCCAAGCAACTCAATGATTACTATGAACTTCCAAAGCTTTTCCAAGGATTAAATAATTCTTGTTATCCTGCAAAAGAACTTACATCAACCATTTAACTCAATCCTACAACAAGAAATCATTAATACTAAATGCAAAAATAGAAAGAAATAAAAACAAGAGATGCATTGGAATAAGTAGTGAAAAGAAGGAAAGAAAATGATACAAAAGGGATCTGAGGCTCCTAGGATAACCAAGCCCAAGGAAACTCAGAGAGCTATGGAGGAGAACAAGATTTAGAAGCTGAATATGGCACCAATCTTGATTATTTTCATTAATATAATTACATCACTGCAAGAAAATACAATGGAGCTACAAAAATACAAACTCTCTCCACACTAACACTAATGAAAATCTATATCTAGAGGCAAACTCGATTTGGTACTTATACAAAATGATTAGGAATGATTCCCCATTAATAAAGGAAGATTTCCCCACCAAAATCCCTTGATTAGTGGATCTGGTCCGCAATACTAGGAATCTGCATTAAATGGTAGGGAACACATTCCTAGATTTTCTGAATCATTGGAGTTCCACAATCTGTGCCATAATTCCATAATATCTTGTTTATTTATTATTTATTATTGATCCTCATGTAGTAGGGAACAAGTCCCTAAATTATCTCCTCCTCCAAATCTTCATAATCTGCCCAATATTCTCATAATATTCCATAAAAATAAATAGTATTAGGCACAAATATCCAATTATTCATAAACCTTCCTAATGAATATATTAAAGATAAAAATAAATTATCTAATGCAAAAAGAGAGGTTTAATCTGCTGAAGGATGGTCATAGGCCTTAATTTATGTTTCAATTTAGAGGCATGGGCCTTAACTTATGTCTAATTTAGAGGCCCATCACTTTCCTCTTGGAGGTTCAAACTATTATGGGTTAGTGTTGAGATACAGGGATGCATAAATTGAGAGACCTTATCTTTATAAATAGGTTGCTTTAGAAACTCAGTGAGGGGAAAATGAACTTTTACCTTCTCAAGCTCCTTCTGGAGATTGAATGCAAGTTGGACCTTTTATGTACCTCTTGGCTCTAGTCCTTCTTCCTTGCCACTGGCAGTTTTTAGTAGAATAGATGTGTCTTTTTCTATGTGTTCCTATGAACTAGTTCTTTCCTTATTAGAGGAGACTTTTATGTTGGAAGGGCAAGGATTCAACTTACCCTTCCCTTTATTCAGTACTAGGGGAACAACTTGGGGAGCAACTTCCCTTTGTTGTTCTGTTTCTCTAGTCCTCTTCTTTGAAGATCTTAGATCATACTTACATTGTGGTTGTGCTTGCATGAACTCTGCAAACTATTTGCAATAATAATCCATATCTTCCTTGTTGGATGTGGAGCCTGATTATCTTCTTTATTCAGAGGTATCACCGCATTGGTCCCCAGTTCATAATGTGGCAGCAACGCCACCCGTAATATTTATGCTGCAAGGGGGGTCCAGGGGGGGTGGCTACGACCTTTGGGAGCCCCCCCTAGCGAGGGGATCAGGGGCAGTGCCCTCAAAGCTAAAAATAGATGTAAAATTTCCTCGTAAAATGTTGTAATTTTGTAGTCAATCTGAGTCGTTCATTATGGAGAAATCTGATGGTAGAAGTTATGTTTAATTTAGGGTCTTTTTCCTTAGAAGGCAACCACTCGCTATATATGAGGGAATTGTATTGCGTCTATGTAGATTTGTATCCTAAGTAAGAAAGAGAGAGGAGATTGTGTGAGACTGAAGAGGGAACTACACCGAATCAACTGTAGGTTGTACCTCTTCAGTTTTTTGGATAATATAAAAGGAAGGATTGGTTGTTTCTTTGTGGACGTAGCCCAAATTGGGTGAACCACGTATATCTATGTCTCTCTTGTTTTATGTGTTTTTTGTGTTTGTATTTCTGCAATATATTTTATGTGCTCCGTTGCTTTGTAATATATAATTTTCTAACATTCCTCATATGTTGTTCCTTCTCTATCATGGATGGCCTCTTGGTGAGCCATATTCTCATATTCTTCTTCGGTAAAAGAAGAATACATATTTCCTTGCATCTCTTGTGTATCCGATGATTGTTCATCGGGACCATCTTCCAAGTATTAAGGATGAGGGATCTAATCAAGCTATAATGGAGGCCTTCCATATTGAGGGTTTTACCCCTGATTGTTGACTTGAGCGTTCTGTCTGGAAAGGCTCTTGTTCTCAATTTCAAGCTTTCCAACCTTCTGTGTTAAACTCCTGACGAGTTTCTCCAGCTCATCCCACTTCGGGTCTGATGATTCTTTATCTTGACCAAAGGAGGATGCCTCCTCTTTCCATCTTTTGGGTTCATTAGTTTCTTGCTTTACCCTTGACTTGCCTGTCATGACCATATTGGCTTCCACTTCAAGAACATCGGTCTAAAGTTGGTCTAGAGTGAGAGACTGTCTTTCTCTCAGTGAAAAACCAACGTCATACTCAAAAACTCTGAGGAAAAACACATGATTTGCAGTTGGAAGAGGTTTTATGTTAGCAGGCATGTTACTGTAATGCGTCTTTAATCTTTTGATAAATTCTGAAGTATCCTCCTTCGACTTTTCTCTTAGGGAATTAAACTCAGTGAGGAGGTACTCATGATCCCTATTTTCTCCCCATTTCTGTGTGAAAGCATTTTCCAGCTCTTCCCAAGTAGTGATGGAGGCATTGGGTAGATCTTTGAACCATTTTTTGGCTTCTCCCTTGGGACTTTGTACAAAAAGTCTCATGGCCACATCCAGTTGATCCACATCTAGGATGTGAGCAAAAGAACTAAAGACTTCAATGTGACTCTTTGTCATGTTATCATCTTCCTCATCGAACCTAGGAAGCTGCTTTAGGTGGTTCTGGGGCATTGCACTTAGAGGCTGAGGTAAATTAAGAGGTGCAGACTTATTTAGCAAAAATCTAGGGAGAGTCATCTGGATTGGTAGAGGGGGATTAAAATTTTCTTGAGGAACTGAAGTCAAGACCTTAGTGGTTGGAGGAGAAGCAGGGTATGTCAAAGCCTTAGGATTAAGTCCTGAGTAGTTAGAAATAGTGGGCTGAGAATTGGAGGCGAAGGTGGAAAAGGCTGATGAGATGGTAATACAAGCAGGGGGAGTTTTCTCTTTCCTGACTTTCTTAGAAATTAACTTTTCTAGATCATATACAAATGGGGCTTTCTTTTGGGATGTATCTGAGAGAGTATGAGGCCTTTTAAAAGCTACGGTTATGAATTATAATGAGGGGGTTCTGGAGTCGCCAAGGTGATATGAATGCAATCAGAATAGACTTCGCTCACCTACACAAAGGGTGTTCAATTTGTCATATCCCAGGGGAAAAATCCTTCAATAAGCTCCCCGGCAACGGTGCTAAAAGATGTTCTCTCCCAGAGACAACCTTAGATTACTTAGAAGACTAGTGCTTAGGCACATCTAAATTCTATGTATCTCATATGATCTTCAAGAAATCAAAGGCATCATATGCATCTTCTACACATAGTAATTACAAATTTACAAATATACACATAACAACATGGGTTTGTCCCTTCATCCAATGATATAAGTCATGTATTTCTAGTATCCTTTCACATATACAACTCATAAGAATAAGGCAAAAACAAGTGGAGGCCGAGAAATCAAGGACTTACAATTTAATAAGATTTTGCAGAATAATGAAAGAAGAGAATGAGAATAATAACTCATCACATAGAGCTTGAAACATCAAGACTTCTATACTTATTTGAGTTAAAGATAGACAGGTGGATGTAAGAAGAGTGAATGTTATGATTTCAAGAAGCGCACATTTAAAGATATAATCCCGGACTTACATACAGGCATATGTATTAACTAGTTAACACTAATGAATCTATAAGAATATAAGAGATATTTCTAGCAGCTACAATTGCTTGAAATCAAAGAGGAAGTTCGAACATAATGGAAATTTAACAAAGAAACAACATACTGTAATAATCAAACATGGGAATCACCATTATTTCATTCATATTAAGAAATATGTAGATCTGGAATCCATACAACTTTAGAAGCACATACAGTTTTTTCCTAGAATTCAGAACCTTTCTTCAATGTTTCTTCCTCCCTTTTATAATGAGAGGGAGGGAAAGAAAATCAGTTACAAAAAATATATTTCAAGCTGAAGTTACAACTATCTGTATGGATGGGTGTCTCAGTGTGAATCCTCTAACTATTATAGCAAGGAGATTCATTTCTTGAAATCAAAACGGAATAACAATACAGTGATCAAAACAACAAAACACGATTAATCCATTGAAACTGAAATGATGGTTTCTGGAAATATCTTCATGCCACTCTTCTTTTCTGGCCTTTGATCTTGGCGTGTTCCTGCTAAGTGATAGTTAATCGTCTCTTGGTCGATTCCTAGTTGCTGTATGCCTTAACTACCAACCCATCACACCCCTTTTCCCTCTTTCCTGCACTATCAATGCCTCGCTAAAGTGTGATAGCCAAATCTCTCAATCTGGGGCCTTTAAACACTAAAAACGGATGAAACAGGTGGGCACTTTTAATTTTCTGCTTAGCCCCTATGGTTTCAATCCCTTTTCTAACTTTCCGTATATAACTAGGGGTTGGAACCAAGGGCTTAATCCTCTAAGCGCTAAGGCTCTAAACAGCTACGCGAGGGCCTTATTCCTTTGTTATCGCAAACACAACCACGGAGAGGGAGACCCCTTTACCTTTTTCCTTAGCATGGGCCAATAGTCTGGATGCGAGATATTTATGGAATATAGCCTATGGAACATCGCATCCATGGGGACCTTTTTCTTATTGCAATCACAGATGGGAAGGAGATTCAATGGAAGAGAAATTTTTACATTGTGCAATCATCGATCGCCAATTGCGATGAGTGATGTCTTGCTGATGTCATCACTGCCACGTGTCAACTTGTGAGTGGTGTCTCGTGGCACCTGGAAACAGCCCCATTGGACCCTTGAAAATGCCAAAAATGAGTGACACATGTCCACCGCCATATCATCATATGTACTTTCCATGTCATCATTGACGTCATCTTGGTGGACCAATCAGAGGCCACCACGTGGCCCCCTGGAGGAGAGAGAAAGAGGCTCGCCAAGCCTTGTTTTTCATGCTTTCCTTTGTATTCAGTTTTCTCGGCCCCTCGGTGATGCACCACTTTATCGCAATATCAGCGGTTTGTAGGTCTTTTTAAGTTGAAACCCCATTGATCCACCTATCTCTGATGCCATGTGGAGGAGAGAGAAATGGGGTCGCCCATCTTGGTTTTTTCGAGCATTTTCTTTGTTAACTTTTTTAGCCCTTCCTTGGAACTTCAACACTGCATCTCAATATTGGCCCCCTGCATGGTTTTTGGACTTAAAACCCGTCAATCACCCATGAATACTAAGACCTGATCCATCGACTGTCGATATGTGATATCAACGATCGGAGGATCACTATTTATACTTCCGCTAGTGCTCCTTACCTACCAGTGATGCTGATTTGTGATTACAATCATCCTTAGATCTCTGATTGTGATTTATCTTCTACACTTAGACATTTTTCTCTATTAGCTGGGCTTTTCCAAGGTAATCTTCAAAATGCTTTATCTTCTGCTCTAGGAGTCCATTTTTGGACTTCCATATACCGTTGGAAAGATTTTTCTAAGAGCTTGGCAATGAGGAGGGTCTGGTTAAGCTCTAGTGGCTTATGTGTCCTGAAAAATAGCTTTAACTTCATTTCTCTCGGGAAACCTTAACCAGTTGAAACCCACAATGTAGTGAGTGACAACACTAGTATTGACTTGCATCCCCATTGCTCTAAAAAAATTCTCAAGGTCATATAGGTGCATCTGCAAACCATGGGTCGAATTAACATTCAATACAAGATCATCAACATATAAAATAATTTTTATCACAAACTTCCATAACCGAACACCATCTCCACCTTGCAGATTTAGCTACTCTTCCAGTTTATCAATATATAAACCAAAAAAGTAGGGGATAAAGGGTAGCCTTGCCTTACTCCAATATCATTTTTAAAGCTTTCTAAAATTTTGTCTAAAGTTCTAATTTTTACTTTCACCTCTTTATAAATCCTATGGACAACAACTCTATAATGCAAAGGAATTTCAAGTTCTTCCAATCTACACCACAACTTATCTCTAGGGATTGTGTCAAATTCCTTTTTGAAGTCAACAAAGAAACAAAATACTTCTTCTTTGTCCCCTAAACCTTTTAAATGATGCTTCTCAACGTGATACCATGATCCACTATAGAATCCTTCAACCTAAAACTCACTTGTCCTTTTGCCCTCTTTTCTTTTACTTCTTCCCACTTACTCATTATATTTTCTACGATACTCCAAAAAATCTTTGCAAACAAAGGCTTTATCATAATGGTTCTATAATTGGAAGGATTATTAATGTCTCCACTTTTAAAAAGGGGTATTGCTAAGCTAGTTGTCCATTATCTTGGGAATCCTTGCCAAATGATGTTGTTGAATATTTCGATGATGTGTGGTGCAAGAGTGTTCATTCCCCATTTTATATATTTTTCATAAAATTCAACCAAGTCCTTTGTCTTTTCTGTTTTCAGCTTCTTAATTCCAATCTCCTCCTCCTATAGCATGAAAAACTTTTTATTTGTGTTGATCATAGGAGTAGGCTCAACCTCTCGTTCTTTCTCATAGACTTGTATTTCATAGTCAAAACATTGATTGGTTGTAATATTATTTTTGATTTGCTTCTTCCTCGGTAGAAGTTCCTGCCAGAAAATATTTGGGTTATTCTTGCCTAGATATATTAACTCTTCTCATCTTGTTTGCATGAAATCATACTTTTTTGTTTTTAAGGTCTGCGTATATAACTTTACATTCATCTTCTCCTTGCCTGCCTTTTTCAAGGTTCTCCTTACCATTTTGCATTTCTCATCAAACCAAACATTTACAACAAAACAATTTGATTCTAATTTCCTATTTTTTGTTTTTTTGTACTTATCAAGTGCACTTTGAATTATATTTGTTAACTCATGACTGTTGAAACTTTGGAAATCAATTTTCTCCCTCTAAATTAATCTCTCTAGCATTGTTTTGAAGATAGTACAATTTTCTTGTGTTAAAAGAATTTTCCCTCTTGATAGTGATTGTCGAGAACATTGGGTTTTCCTCATATGCTGCCTTTCTTCTGACCATGATAAATTTCTATAAATTGGGTTATGGTCTTATTTTAAGTCCCAAATATGCTTTCCAATCTTAACTTCATCTTTATTTTCTATCAAGTTTTGTGAACAAATCACATAGTCAATGACACTTTCCCCATTGTATGTGTTGCAACTGAAGTTCCCAAACCTTTTCAATCTATCTAGACCATTGCAAATAATTAAGTTGAAAGCACCACATAGAATAAGAAACTCCTCTCCAAAATGATTCTTGACTTTGTCTTCTTCTGAACATCTCAACCATTGGGGATTCTCCTCTTCAGTGAGCCAAATAGGATTGTGATCATATTTGCAACAAAGAATACTAACTTGTTTATTTGTTGTTCTAGCATTGAAATATCCCACTAAAATAACTTCTCCCTGCTGAGTATACATGGAAATATCTTTATTTAAGGCTACATACGGATCCTTATTGTCTAGCCCCTTATTTTTGTAAGTTTTTGAGACTTGAGGGGAAAAATAGCATGTTGCAATTCTTATGTGATTGTCATTCTCTAATATCTTGAACCATAAATATTGTTTATTAGCACTCTCTTTCATTAATTGAATGTTACATACTTGTTTTTCTTTCACTAGAACTAATATTCTCCCATACCTTTTGCCATTTTTTATTGCCTTGTTCCAAACTGCTAAATTCAAATAACCATCAAACGTAGGAGTTTTGCAACCATCATGTTCATGAGTTTCCACGAGACAAATTATGTCTACCTTCCGCAATAGTTCCTAACCCAGGTCCCCTCCTCCAAGGGTAACCTCTACAATTCCAACAAACTAGACTTAGGTAGACCTGGGTATAATTTGACTGCTATGCAGTTTGGCACATAAGACTCAAATTTGAGTCTTCAGCCATTTTCATCCGTGTAGATCTTGTTGTTTTCCTCCCTATTATCAAATTCTCTATTTTTTCTTTACTGCCAGCTTGTTGCCCTACTTTTCCATGAGGCCTAAGCACTACAATAACTGCTTTACCACTATATAACCATGCCATTTTCCCTTCATTTCTTGCTCCTATAATTTTTTCCACTTCTTCCCTTCTCTCCTCTTGTTGTTTGTTGGTTAAATCTTCATCTAGGAAGAAGTTTGAGCATTTCAAGAGTTTATTTTTGCTTAAGAGATGGTGTTTGTCTTACATGCTTGTTGTGGTGACTTTAATGGGTCGAGGCCTCTCTTCACATATATTTCCCACACTCTTTGCTTGGAAAATTTTCCCTTTCCAATGTAGTTTCTCTTTCATAAAATCCCTATTCAAATTGAGACTTCTTTCATTCTTCTCATAATCTCTTATTCCACCGATAATAAATTTTGTTTCCCTATTATTTCGTCCTTTTTGTTCTCTTTCTTGTGCTCTATGAGCACTTACATCTTCTTCTTCCTCGTCTATATGTAACCATTAGCATCCTCATCTCTAGCTTCGATTTATTTTGGACTATCTTTCCTATTGTTGCTTTTTACTTCTCTTTCGAAAGGTTTGATTGATGAGATACTTGTGTATATACCTTAATTTCTTTAGAAATTATCACATCCTTGTTCGTTTTTATTAATTCTTTCATGGTTTTCCACATTATCTTCATGTGTTTCTATTATAACTGAATTTTTTTTCAGCAAGAAAAAAAATAGAGCAACCTTCATTAAAAAAGAGTTTACAAATGTCGAATACAGAGCTCCATAATACACTGCATCAGAAAACTCTAGGGAGCAACAAATCAAAATCTGAGAGAATCGGGCTACATAAATGTATGTAGATCTGTTGAGGCAAATTAATTACCTATCATTTAATTGTCAACCCGGGGGTTTCGTAAAACTTGCAAAGCATGCATGCACTATATATGCTAGAAATTAACTTTCAATTTAGACCAATCTAACTATGAAACTAAATAATGAAAAACCAAATTCTCATATTCTAATTCAACAATCAACTCAAAATAAATTATAATACAATTATAGTACAACTGTTATGAAACCAGCTCAAGAAAAGATAGAAAAGATAGATCAATGCCTTAGAATTCAGCCTCTTCGAGGGGGCAACCTCCTTTACATTACATAAATGAACAATTCTTGGATGATTCAAATTGACAAAACCTCCTTTCTATATATAGGAGTCTAAGGAGTCATATATAACCCAGCCGACCTAACAATAATAATATAAAGCCACAAAAATAACAATAGAGGGATTCTATGGGGCATAGTAATAACAAAATGGGGATAATAGGGGCACAACAATATTAATAAGGGGTATAATTACAATAATAATGGGGTAATCACTAGTATTATAGGGACCCAACATGCCCCTCTCCTTCAAAAAAGTGTTGTCCTCAACGCTTGAGTAGTTATGGATACTTCTGTATAAAAATCTCATCCTCCCATGTGGAATCTTCAGTGGATAAGTTCTTCCACTTGATAAGATACTCTGAAATTGATCGATTTCGTAGCTATCGAGTTCTTGTTTCTGTGACTACTTCCGGTTCCAATATAATTTTTCCTTCCTCATCAAGTTCTAGCAATATTGTTTGAACTGGGAGCTTGTCGCATATAACCTTCTTTAAACATGAAACATGGAAAACTGGGTGCAATCTAGAAGCTGCAGGAAGCTCCAATTTGTATGCCATAGTACC
>APFE030891640.1:110846-129595 GCA_000404065.3 Pinus taeda
TGTAGCCATTGGACTCCTAGTACAACATTAGCACCTCCCATTGGAATGGAAAGCATTGGGCTAGTCAATACATATTCTCCCATGGATAGCTTGATATCATGGCTTACGAAATTTCAATCCAATGCTCAGAGAAAAAGTTATGACGATTTTCCCCAGGTCACCTGTTTGGAATGTAATTCAGGAGTCTGTAAAAACACCAACTTCCTTAGATCATATCTTCGCAAACATAGCACAAAAATCTCTAAAATTCGGACCAGAGATTTAGTGCAATGTCTTCTCAAATGGGTATTTTTTTTCAACTTCTGAAACGTCGTAGAAAAAAATTTATAGCGAAAATGCCACGATGACCTGTTTGGAGCAGCGAAACCCTAGAATCCAAAGCTCTGATACCAAATGTTATGAAACCAGCTCAAGAAAAGATAGAAAAGATAGATCAACGCCTTAGAATTCAGCCTCTTCGAGGGGAAACCTCCTTTACATTACATAAATGAACAATTTTGGATGATACAAATGACAAAACCTCCTTTCTATATATAGGAGTCTAAGGAGTCACAATATAACCCAGCCGACCTAACAATAATAATATAAAGCCACAAAAATAACAATAGAGGGATTCTATGGAGCACAGTAATAACAATATGGGGACAGTAGGGGCACAACAATATTAATAAGGGATATAACTACAATAGTAATGGGGTAATCACTAGTACTATAAGGACCCAACAACAACGCGCGGAATTGAAATCTTAATCTTTAAATCTTGCAAGAATTTAAAAGTACACCATTCTTTCAGAAATGAAAGCAAAAACAATCATTCTTATCCTTTCACACTGGAAAAGATATGAAAGAAAATAAAAATAATTGCTCTTAACTTCTAGGTAGAAAGCAAATAGAAACAATCCCTCTTAACCTCTCACACAGGAAAAGATATGAAAGAAAATAAAAACAATTGCTCTTAACTTCTAGGTAGAAAGAAAATAGAAACAAACACCCTTAACCTCTCACACAAGAAAAGATATGAAAGAAATAAATCTTAGTCTATGAAAGCAATAAATCTAAGTCTATGAAAAACAATATATCTCACACATTGTTTGTGGCCAATTCAAAAGCATGAGAGATGGCAAGTTGACAGGCTCCAAATACAAGCATAACCAAATCAAGGTGAACATCACTCATGAGCATGGTGCCAAATCCAAATTCTATATTCAAAACATGAGCATTTCCCCAACTTTACACATACCTTCAGAGGAAAAGGCTCTCCTATTTACACAAAAACATAAGAAGCTACCCTATTTAATGAGGATCCACTCCATCTCATATAGTTACAACCAAATAGCTCATAATGAGACACATATCCCCTAGGTGTCTCATAGAGTTCTAATCCAAATAAGAAATGATGAGACACCTCATAGAGTTACAATCCAAATAGGACACATATCCTTCTTTGACCTTTTATCCAAATCTCCTTTGAAGAGAATTCGAATTTGAGCATTGGAGGCCAGATAAGGGTGCCTTGGAAGCTTCCAAATAACCTACACATGTCATGAAACTCAAGCCACATAAATAGATACATGAAACCATGTTAATTTCCTAGTTTTTAATCATAAATTCACTTTAAACACATAAAATAAATAACTTTGGTAAATTGGGATCCTAACCCATATATTTATGAAAACAATGGCTAATGAAAGGTTATATGGTTATGGAGGTGTGACATGTGAGTGAAATGATGGTGATAAAGGTGAAAGTGGATGTCATTTTGAAGACATTTTGGAGGCCCAACATAGCACCCAACTAGAGCAATTGCATGTCCTCATGCAAATATTGTATTAATTCCTTTGATTTGCTTGCAACATCTTTGCTTTTGAATCAGTTTGGCTTATATCATATGTCCTTAAACTTTTCATTTGAAAATTTTATTTATTTTTGCAAAGTATTCCTTTTCATACATTTAATTGCAACATGTTTGGTTGGGTCTTGTGTTTCAACCAAATTCTAATTGGTATTGGTTCTTGTGTTTCAATACCTTGTTTCTTTTTGTTGCAACAAGATTCATTGAACATATTTAAGAATGCATCTTTAAAATCAGCCATATAGTGTGCTCTTAATTTAGACATTATTTGTAAATCATATAACCTTTTGAACCATAATGCAATCATAACTGATTAGGACAAGTATGTTAGGATGAAATGAAAATGTGTGATGGTGTATGATATATGAATATGAAATGATGTCCCTTCCCCCAACTAAAGATATGACAATGTGAAAGAGGAAGTGAGGAATTTCCCAAAGTTACAATTTTAGTATTTTAAGGAATTGCATGACTAAAAATTAGAAAACCACATACCTTCACTTATCTTCAAAGTGCATGAGTTATGGAAATTGAAGAGTGTCACTGCTTCTGGATCATGGAATGAAATGTAGAATTCATCTGCTTCTTGATTGCATAAATGATGGATGAGGTTGTGAAGTGGATTCTTTATTTCTACTGCTAAATCTGTTGTATCTGCTGCAAAATGCTGAAATTATATAGTCTACAATCGCTATAAAACCGATGGTACAACTCTAATCATGTGAATAAATGTGTTGGTGTTGAGCATTAAGAGAGGTCATTGGATTACCAACCATTGATGAATGTCGTTAACCAATGCGAGGCAAACTCGCCATTAATGTCAATGAGTGCTAAGGTACCTAAGTACATCTTTTGAAGGGTGAATAAATGAGTCGATGTCAAGCCACTTGCAAGATCCAACAATCAAGGGACATTGATGTATTCCCATGATTGTTGGTGAGAGAGCCTGTCATTAAGGCATACAAGCCTCAAGGTACTAATGATGACTCTAGCCTTGGACCTAGATAATGTGTCGATGTCGTAGGCCAAGGCTTGTTAGAAGGAAGGCCTTAAGGAATCCTCCATCGTCTAACGCCAGCATGAAACAATGATTTGAAGGACTATGAATGGAAAATTTTGCAGTGGATCAAGGTTTATTTAACGAAAAGGAAAATGAAAAGTGAATGGAAAGTAAAGGGACAAATCAGCATGTAAGCGAGCTAAATGTCTTTATGAAAATGGGTTATGAGTTAGTGAAAGCAAGGCAGGAAAAAAAATGTGCAGTGAAGGAAAATGAGACGAGAATTTTATTGACTGATTAAGTGAAATGTAATGTGACTGTAAAGGAAATAAGATGAAGGTTTTATTGACTAAAGAAGTATGGATGTAATGGAAAAACTGGCGTCTGAAAGGCTTGCAACTGCTAGATCTTATATGCATTAGCATGTTCTCATGCATTGATGTTTCATCTCTATTGCTGCTCTAATCATTTTCTTGTGAAATAAATATGGTCTTTGAGAGACACCATTTGCTTATGGTCATCTGTTCTTCCTCTTGGAACTTGCAAAAAATAGTACTTCTTCTCCAATGGATTGTAAGGTTATCAAAATAGAGAGGTGATCCATCTCTTTGTTAATGAAATTTACATAAAAAATAAGAATTGGTACTATTAAACAAGTTCACGAAAGAAAACCAAAAGAGTTTATACCTGTGTCGAAAGTAGTGCCTCGAGTTACCTGTTATTTCTTTTCAGCAATTTATTCATTCTTTACTGTTTCAAAATCTGATAATAGCTTCTTCATTTTTTATATCTCATCGAGATCTTTCCAACGATGCTTGAATCATCAAATTCCGATGTTGTATGAGAAACTTATACTATTTTGAAATTTTATGAAACAGTGAAAATTGTCATGGAAATGTGGCATGGGAACATGATGCTAGAGTGAAAGATGATGTAAGCAAATGAAATGGTTGGAATGCATTGTTTGACAAATAAATCATTGAGTTAAATGCATAGCTGAAGGATTGTTTTCCAGCTGCATAATTGTCGATTAACTGTAGAATCGTTGTTCAGTTGTAGAATGTGCACAATTTCTATAGCTAAAATCCTAAGCAAACAACCCAGGGTCAGTAAATAACCAAAAATGAATTTAAAGAGCAATAAACAATGTTGTGGTTTACTGGAGCCAAAATCCAATGATAATTGCAATGCCTCTTGTCAGAAAAATTAGCAAATTTTTATTTTTTTCAAAGAGAAAAAGAAGTATGAAATAGACATTTAGTTTGAGGAAGTTTTGATCATTAAAATTGACTACAATTCACTCAATTTAAACATTCATCTTTCTCAACACTTTCATGTAACTTCAAACCCAGATTTTGTATTCCATCTCAGTCCTCTTTCAGCAAATTGGATAAATTTCTTTAATTGTTCAATATTCCAAGCAGTGCGCCTTTGGAAGGCATAACTTCAGTAAATATATATATAGTGAAAATGTTGAACAAGTGTTTTAGTACTGAGAAAGAACCAGTGGAGTGGGACAAGCAAGCAAGAGTGAATGTAAAGCCAACGAAAAATATTTTCTAAGGCTCAAGAGAGAGGAGAAAATGCGTGCACATTTTGAACTCCCGTGACATGTTCAAAAAGTTCGTTGTGTATTAATTAGAAATCGTTTTTCCTCACGCAGTCAATGAAACAGGGTCCTGAAGAATCTCTGATTCTCTCAAACGGTTGTGAAATTGAGGAAACCATTTTTGGCTTATCTAACTAACCCTTTTCCCGAAAAAAACCCATGTCTCGGTTTTCCTAAGTTCGTTTTCATTTGGCCGAAAATTGCGTTTAAAAATCAATGTTTTTCAGTTGTTACGTATTTCTAGCAAATGCTCAGATAACTATTGTGGTTGAATTTATTTATTTATTTATTTATTTTGTGCAAGTTTGTTGTTGGTTTCTGTCAAGAATAGTTCGTCCAGGACCTGTCCTCGCCTCCCTGGTGTACTATTTATTTTCTCCCTTCATGTGGGCAGTGTTTTTATGGACCTTCTCCTCGGCAGATGCCTTGGCTTTGTCCACTTTCTCCTTAGTACTTGCTGCCATGTTGCTCATCTTCTCCTTGGTTGTAATGGTGGCATTCGATGTTGGGAGGTGAAGATCTTGCAGATCCTCAGTTGATTTCCAGATTTAGTAAACGAGATTCATAACTCCATATACAGAATTGTTATATTTTTAATGATTTGACTCCTTTCAAGAAACAACAATGGTTCATTGAATTCACCTCACACGATCAATTAGTTGAACCACAATCCAGAAAATTATAAGAGCATCGTTATTGTTTTATGCAAAGATCAGGATCGGATTTGAAAACAGATATGTGGTGCAAATAAATATTGAATTGCAAACAGAAGTTGAACTACATAAATTCATATGATTACACTGACATGCAGAGTATATAAGTCAGCCAAGCCTGAGATCGCAACGATATATGTTTTATTCATAGGTTAAATGTCGAATCCCAACCGTGGAAGCTTCGACCAAATGCTTCGGTTCCGTTTCTCAACCTCCGTTTTTTCAAAGCCACATATAATGTTTGCATCAATTCACTGTCCTCACAATTGGTTTTATTATATGTGCTTTATTAATTTTGTTTGTTTTGTTTTTATTTGTGTTTTTTTATATTTCTTTGTCTATGTTTTTTTTTTTTAATGAAATTATATATGTTATATTTCCAAAAAATTTTAAAAACTACATATATATTTCATTAAACAAAACAAAATAAAGAAATGCATTTGGATTTTTTTTTTTAATTTTTTTAATTTTATTTATTTATTTATTTTTAATCATATTGAATTAAGTCAAATCATGAAAACAGAAATTAGCTGCAGAATTTGCATTCTTGTAGCTAAATAATTTTTATGATATACTAACAAAACAATTTCTTTTTCTAATCCTCAAGGTCACACAAAGTTCGGAAGGAGAACATACTGTTGAGATTTATTTTGTTAGCATAGTCAAGATTTTATCAATTGATTCCTCTATAAATTTTGCAAAACTAAAATGAAAAGGCTTGATCTCATACCTTAAATTATCGTTTGTGATTTTCACTTGCGCTCCTTTCTCAACCATTTGTTTTATTGCAAATTTTTCCTACAAAGGGTTAGTAGATGGGTGGTTCTTACTATACCACAAAACATCAAATTTATCCTAAAATCTGTAAAAATTTATTTTTGTTTTTCCTACCTATCTAAAAACTATTTTATTTTATTTTTTAAGTATATTCATGCTTCCAATGAAGCCATTTACGGATTAGAATTTTTGAAATGCTCATATCCCAACTTGAAAAATGTACCTAATTGTTTGTAAGGATATGCAAAATTGACTTGACCTTTCGATTCGCCGCAAGGATCTCTTGAAGAATTGATGAATATTGTGGTGTAACCGCTTCTTGATACCATTCATCAATGTAGTCTTTGGGCTGCATTCTAGATCCTTTGTCCATAAATTGTTAGTATCGAATTTTTATGTTTTTATAAAAATGATATGCAGCTAAATGATTTATGCACCTACATGCTTTAATCATGCATCTAGAAAAAAAAGAGTAAAAATGAACTTTAGACTAAAAGCTAGTTTTTATGCACACTTCCCCGACATCGGTGCCAAAATGTTGAGGCAAATTAATTACCCATCATTTAATTGTCAACCCGGGGGTTTCGTAAAACTTGCAAAGCATGCATGCACTATAAATGCTAGAAATTAACTTTCAATTTAGATCAATCTAACTATGAAGCCAAATAATGAAAAACCAAATTCACCTATTCTAATTCAACAATCAACTCAAAATAAATTATAATACAATTATAGTACAACGCGTGGAATTGAAATCTTAATATTTAAATCTTGCAGGAATTGAAAAGCACACCACTCTTTCAGAAATGAAAGCAAAAACAATCATTCTTATCCTCTCACACAGGAAAAGATATGAAAGAAAATTAAAATAAATGCTCTTAACTTCTAGGTAGAAAGCAAATAGAAATGATCACTCTTAACCTCTCACACAGGAAAAGATATGAAAGAAAATAAAAACAATTGCTCTTAACTTCTAGGTAGAAAGAAAATAGAAACAATCACCCTTAACCTCTCTCACAGGAAAATATATGAAAGAAATAAATCTTAATCTATGAAAGTGATAAATCTAAGTCTATGAAAAACAATAAATCTCACACATTGTTGGTGGCCAATTGAAAAGCATGAGAGATGACAAGTTGAGAGGCTCCAAATGCAAGCATAACCAAATCAAGGTGAACATCACTCATGAGCATGGTGCCAAATCCATCTCTATATTCAAAACATGAGCATTTCCCCAAATTTACACATGCCTTCAAAGGAAAAGGCTCTCCTATTTACACAAAAACATAAGAAGCTACCCTATTTAATGAGGATCCACTAAAATCTCATATAGTTACAACCAAATAGCTCATAATGAGACACATATCCCCTGGGTGTCTCATAGAGTTCTAATGCAGATAAGAAATGACAAGACACCTCATAGAGTGACAATCCAGATAGGACACATATCCTTCTTTGACCTTTTATCCAAATCTCCTTTGAAGAGAATTCGAATTTGAGCATTGGAGGCCACATAAGGGTGCCATGGAAGTTTCCAAATAACCTACACATGTCATGAAACTCAAGCCACATATATAGATACATGAAACCATGTTAATTTCCTAGTTTTTAATCATAAATTCACTTTAAACTCATAAAATAAATAACTTTGGTAAATAGGGATCCTAACCCATATATTTATGAAAATGGTGGCTAATGAAAGGTTATATGGTTATGAAGATGTGACATGTGAGTGAAATGGTGGTGATAAAGGTGAAAGTGGATGTCATTTTGAAGACATTTTGGAGGCCCAACAAGATCATCTAAGAATGGGACATCAATAATATTTAAATCCCAAAGGTGACCCAGCAAGGTGGAATCAAACGTTCTGCAATAAAACATCAAAATGCAAAGGAAATGTTGGTTGGCCCAACAAGCAGCCAAGAAACAAAAATTGCATAAAACATAAAGGAAAAAACATAGCCATCAAAAAGGAACAAAGAAGGTATCCATACAAAAAATAATCCAAGCTAATCAGATCGAGAAGGATCCTGAGCCAAAAAAGGAGCCATCTTGTAGGTAATCAAAGTAAATCATCCCTGACAGGCAAGAAAGGCCATGCTTGGATAAGGCATCAACCTCTGTGTTCTGCTCTCGGTAGACATGTTGAAAGGAAAGGTCTCAAAAAGAGGGTAGAAAATCCCTAATGTTCTCCATCCATTGAAATAAGGATTGCACCTCAAGAGAAGCCTTCCTCTGGACCCACTCTATGAATATTTTTGAATCATCAATGACCAGAAGCTTGTCAATGGCCATCCAAGCATCACATTGGAGTGCCCCCTACATAGTAATCACCTTCGCCCTGCAATTAGTGCCAGGACCGCCATGCCAATATAAACAAATGACAAGTGAAGGAAAAAGTTTGATATAAACTTCACATCCACACTGGCCATCAGACGAAGCCCCATTGGAAAAGGTGATGGGGAATAATCCCTCCAAATCCTTATAGACAATAGAGCATTGAAGAGGTTTATGGCACCAAGGGAATATCTCATTAAAATAAGCAACAATGTGGATGCTTGTAGTCAACACATCTAGAGGTTTATTTTCAAATATACATGCATTTATAGTGCTTCATATACAACAAAATACATATGAAGGTAGGGCTTTATAACCTATTAGCCTAGAAGACCAAAAGTGTAGACATAAGATTATGGAAGACTAGTTTTCCACTGCTTGGATTTTGAGCAGGAGTGAAAATTCCTCCCATATGGCTACTGCAAAGGGACATGTCAAAAATAGGCTGGAGAAGTCCTCAAAAGCCATTCAGCAAAGAGGACATCTTCTTGGCCCTAGAAAGCCTCTCTTCATCAAAATTTTCCATGTGAGAATATGGTTATGAAGGGCCAACCATGTGAAATATTTAAGCTTTAAAGGGGTGTCCCATTTCCACATAAAATCAAACCAATCTACATACAGATCAAGAAGATTTTTTGATAAGATGAAAGAATAGATCTCTTTGACTAAGATATTTCGAGCAGGAATTTGTCCACCCCAAACAAGTTTGTGTGGCTTCTATGAAAAACCAATGTCAACATCACACAGGGATTTATGCTAGCATTCCCATTCAAGCAAGAAACCCTCGAGGTGGCCTAAATACCATGATTTTAGCCAGAAATTAGGGGAAAATAAAGAAGGATGTTGTCCCATAAGGCAGGCTAAGGTGAACATTCCTTGTTGGTTTAGGTAGTAAATCAGATGTGGCGAGAGACGATGAGATCTACTCATTCCTTTTGGAATCCAAACCAATTTAAACCATTTCACCTTTCCCCACCTACCAACATAGTTTACCACATAGCCAAGGTTTTGCTACCAACATGTTATGCCAAAGGAAAAAAGCCTTATTTTTGGAGGGCGCTCCCGCTGCAACCCAATCCTCAAGGAAATATTGTTGCAAATACTTTCCAAGAATTATTTCATGCCAAAGACCCTGCTGATGAAAGACTCTCCACATGTTTTCTCAGCCCCCATCCACCCACCTTTGTCAGCCTAGAAAGTGAGGAGTTGAGCCTGATGAGGTGGATCTTATTGGGTTTACCAGTGCTAGACCAAAGAAAATGTGAAATAATGACATTGATTTTGTTTATGGCAGTCATGGGAAGATGAAACAAATGCACCCAAAAAAAATTTATTCTTGTAACACCCTCCTCCCACATCTACCCAAGTAACCATCCAACTGGGGTAAACATGCGACAAGAGGCTACTATGATTGGATTCAACCTCCTATGTTACCTTAAGGAAGTGGAATTGACGAAAACATAACACACAGACATTCCAATTTCAGGACCCTCAGGAACCAATCCAACACTTTAGATAGCTTTCCCTTGGGTCCTACTGGAGTTTTGACCATCTTAAGCCTTCGACGCTCTCATGCTATAGGCATGACAATTTCCAGAAACCCAGAGTCTCTCTTACAGGATTGCCTTCCACCGTCCATAGACTCATTTGGTCAATGTTGTGCCAGTGTCCCCTGGATTTGAGCCACTTTTTCAGGCCTAGAGCCTAGGTCACTGCCTAGAATGGAATGATAACTTAAGACCAGTAAATGAACAGGGAAACAATGATGCACAAGAAATGAGTTAAATAAGTCCTTAATCATACCCCTATTATCGATGACAAGCATTTCGTCAAACATATCACAAACATGTAATCTACAGGTGTAACCAACATAATTAAACATAGGGATCTCGTACTTATCCGAGAACCACTAAGAACCATTGGTCCCTCATGTCATTTGTTGCATTATCATCTATTAGGTCATAGATACATTATCCATTCATTTACAAGTAAAAACATGTTGAGATCCATGCATAGGTGTTGTCATAGAACATACATATAACCAGCATAATAGGGATAGAAATATCAGCCATAAAATCCACATGTACATTAGTACATTTACACATGAAAACAAAGGAAATGAATGTCTCATTAATGAATGCAATAAACCAACTAGAGATGGGACTACCACGCTCCAACCGACCATAGATTGGTTGAGCCAATTTTCTCTCCAGCGAATCACCCCCGTGCCATATTCCAAGCATGAATGTGGGACTCATAGAACACACCATATATACCAACAAGCATGGATGCTACCGGAGTTCTCCACCAACATCGTGAGGAATTTGAGTGTCTCCTAGTCTCTCTGGCTCTACCATAATCCACAGTCTAATCTAGGGACCATTGGGCCCTACACCGAGACACACTCTTCAAGCTTTACCGTACATCCCATCATAGGACTACTAGGCCCAATGGAGAGAAATCCACCTCATGGCCTTACCGTATATCTTGTCATTCACCGGCAAGGATTCATAGGGCCACTGAGGCACACAATCATGGATTTACCACAACCCATAGTCTGACTCAGGGGTTACTAGGCCAGTGGATTTACCATGATCCATAGTCTAGTTCAGGGACCACTAGGTCATGTGTTTGCCATTTCGGAGATCCACCCCACTCAACTTCGAATCCATTCAGCCATCCCAGCTCAATTGAATATGAGAACTAATATAACCAAATCTATCAGGAAATGGAAAGGCTAGGATGAAGAACACTGCCACACCTAGAAAAACCCATTCCATGAGAGAAAAGAACCACATGCAATACCATTGATCAAGTGCTCAAAAATAGCTCAAAATTCAAAGGTGTTGGATCAGTGTGGAACCTAAACGACTCTGTAGTTCTCATCATCTTGGATTCGACACAACATGTTTTGTATGAAACGAACATCGTATGCTCCTAGAATCATGTTCTGTTCATTTTCCTAAATAGGAAAACTTTTAAAAGAAAATGTAGATAGCCCAGTAAGCAGTTCGTATAATTGATGTGGCATTGACTCAGGATGCTTATGTGGCAGGGTGACTATGCAACGTCGAAGAATGGTGTGGTTTCAAGTGGCATGATGTGATTGGTTTAGACTTGGTGGATTTTGATTGGACAGAAGGTGGCCAACCATAGGCTGCCACGTGATCCAGCCAGGGGTCATCATGTGGCAACTAGAGGGCCACAAAAATTTTGGTCAAGCGTGCAGGCTGTAGCGGCGGGGGTCGAACCTGCAACCTCCAAGAAACAAGCCAAGCCGCATATCAACATGCCATCAAATAAGTTCTTAACCATTATAGTCTGTGGCTTTCATTTGAAGTTGAAGTTTGCACCATTCTGAGGAAGGGCCAGCCCATGGGGACCATCCCTTGGGTGTGCCACCCGTATGTGACCACTAGCAAATGGAGCGGGGGGCCTGGCCAACGGGGGTAGGCCATTGGCCTTACTCCTGGGCACGTGGCCCCCCACATGTCCATAAAATTCAGACTTTAGGCATTAGAGGAAATTTAATGTGTCCGACAATTTCACCCAGAAATCGGCGAAATCAGCGCTCCGTTAGCACAATTTGGGGCAAAATTGTAGGATGGTGCTGGATTTTGGGGAAATTGCAGTGCGATTAGTAGAAAGAATTGGGGAAGCCATAACTTCTTCCTTTTTTGACCAAATCAAGAACATAAAGAGGCTACACAGGTATTTTTGGGCATTCAGGAGCCGTTGGAACAGGTTTCAGAGCTATCTAAGCATTGTAAACCGATGTATTCACACTTTTGAGCATAATAAAGAGGGCCAAGCCATTGGAATATAGACCAAGAAGACGTAGCTAGGCGGGGTGAACTCCTTCATCATGTGTTGTTGTGATATTGTTTTGGTGATGTTCATGTTTGTTATATGTTGTTGTTCAGTCATTTGTTTATGTTAATTTGTACATAAAATTTACATTAAAAAAACACTCAAAAACTCATGTTTAAACTTGCAATTAACCTCGTGAATCCTTAAGCACTTTTAACATATTCTGAAAAGGAATTTAGTATAGCAAAACTAATTTTCCAATTCAGATCAAGTTTGGTATCAAAGCTCTTAGTTTTCTTTGTGCAAGAAGGATTTAATTGTTTGCAAGTGAATGTCATGCTTACGAGGTTGAAGCTCAAGAGAGGAGAAGGGAAGCTGGTTGAAAGCCCTGAAGTTGGGTCAAGGAGAAGGAGTGCAAGGTTGCCACAATCTTCACCACCATTTCTACCTCAAGTTGCATTTTAGGCTTCAGTTAGCATGCCACATGAAGGTGAGCCTACAAATATGACAGAAGATGATAAGGTCTTTAGGAAAGCTTTATTTTACATGACAGAGATGGTGAAAGTCCTCTATGAAGAGAGGAATACCAGACTGGAAGGTGAAAGCTCCAAGCCTCCCAAAGGAGAAGATTTTTCAAGAGGAGGATTTATTGGAAATGGAGGTGAACCTCCACCCACTCCACCATATTCTTCATCTTCATCTTCACAGACATCTTCACCCTCTTCCACTAATACAACCCTTACTCATACTCATCAACATACCTCAAAAAGAACTAGAAAACCACCCCTTTTAAAACTTGATGTTAAATATGAACTACCCATGTATAATGGTGAAGTGAATGCAGAGAATTTTAACAATTGGGTTCATCGGTTGGAGGTCTATTGTGTAATTCAAAACCTTCAAGATGATGACATAAATATTTAGCTAGCTTCCTTGAGGCTGGAGGGTGCAGCACTACTATGGTGTGAATCAAAGACACAAGAAAAGATAAAATAACATGGTAAGATCTCAATTTCTTGGTCTGATTTCATTACTGCAATTAAAATAAAGTTTTACCCTCTAGCATATATGCAGAAAGCCATCAAGAATTGGTAGAACTTTAGACAACTTAAAGGTCAAAATGTGCAAGATTACACCCAAGAATTGAGAAAAGGATCTCTAATGTTGGGTGTAGATTTGCAATCACAAGACATATTTTTGAATTATATAGGGGGTTTACACATTTACCTTAGCCATACTATCCTTATGTTTAATCCCAATAATCTAGATGAGGTGTGTGTGCAAGCCACTCATCTTGAGACAAGAGGGAAAAATACTCCAGAAGAGGGTAGTAAAAAGCCATTTAAGGGTAAAGGAAAAGAAAAGGGTTCCAAAGGGAAAGGAAAGAAAAATGTATCCATTAAGAAATAAGGAGAGAAATTAACATGCAAGCATTGTTCCAAACAGGGTCACAATGAAGCTCATTGTTGTAAGCTTCATCCTGAGATGAAACCAAATAAATTCAACAACAAGGGAAAACAAAAGACAGTTGCAACCACTCAACAGGATTTGGCACCCGATTTGGGTGATGAAAATAAAATTATGGCCATGGGTATGAAAGGAAAATAATTCGTTACTAGCACTAGTACTTCAAATTTGCATAATGAAACTCCAAATGAAAAGGAAAGGATAGAACTTTTTCGCATAAGGTTAATCTCAAAGCATAGAAAAATTGATACTCTTTTTGATAGTGGCTCTCAAGCCAATCTCATCTCTAAAAACATTGTCAAAATTTTAAACTTGGAAGCCATTCCACATCATAAGCCATATCCATTAGGATAGGTGTGTGACAATGCACAATTTCAAGTAACTAGAAAGTGTAAACTGAAATTCACCATTACTGCAAATTTCATAGATGAAGTGGAACTTGATGTTGTGCCATTAGACATATATGGTATAGTTTTGGGCAACTCATATCCCTATGACATAAAAGATATCTTCCATATACATGAAAACAAATACCATTTGTTCAAACATGGATTAGAATACATTGTAAGAGCCCATAGCAAGAAACTAAATCTTTCACTTGTTAATGCGGGGCAAATGAAAAGACTCGTAAATTCTAGCAAGAATTTTGTACTTCTAATGATCAAACCAAAGAATGATGTTGATAATGAAGATTTTCAAGGTTGTGCTCAAGATTGAAATCTAAATTGGTTGATGTTGTTAACCAATATGATCAGATGTTTCAGGAACCAAAAGGATTGCCTCCCAAGAGAGGAACCCAACATGAGATACAGTTGCAGCAAGATAGTCCTCTTCCTAACATTGGCATGTACAAGATGTTAGTGATGGAAAGTACAGAAATTAAAAAGAAAATTCAATATTTTTTGGATAAAGGGATCATCAGGCCAAGTTCTTCGCCATGTGGGTCACCTATTGTTTTTGTGCCAAATAAGGATGGAACATGGTGCATGTGTGTGGAATTTCATGCATTGAACAAGATTATGGTAAAGAACCATTACCCACTACCTAGAATAGATTATTTAATTGATCAATTGAAAGATGCAAAGTATTTTACTAAGTTGGAATTAAGTGGCTACCATCAAATTATAATTGTTGAAGGAGACATTTGGAAGACAACATTCAAAACAAAACAAGGTTTGTTTGAATGGCTAGTTTTGCCTTTTGGTTTATGTAATGCTCCTATTACCTTCATGCATGTGATGAATGATGTGTTGAGGCCATTTATTGATGAGTTTATTATAGTCTACTTAGATGACATCTTGATTTTCAGTAAATCTCGTGATGAGCATGTCATACATGTGAGAAAAGTACTTGATGTCTTAAATAAAGAACAATTGTATTTAAAGATGTCAAAGTGTGAGTTTGGAAAAACTTCTTTAGTTTACTTGGATCATATTGTTGGAGGAGGTGAGTTGAAAATAGATCCTTCCAAGGTTGATGTCATTTTGAATTGTCCAAGGCCCAAGATAGTTACTGAGGTAAGTTTTTTGGGAGCATCCCAATATTGGAGAAAATTCATTGCTAACTTTTTTTCTATAGCAGCTCCTTTGCATGCATTGACTAGTGTGAAAAAGGTTTTTCAATGGGGAGGAAAACAGAAAAAGCCTTTGATGCATTGAAGGAAAAGATCAGTTCAGCCCCAGTACTTGCACTTCCAAACTTGAGACAGTCATTTGAGATCCAGACTAATGATAGTGACTACGCCATGGGTGAAATCATCATGAAAAATGGTAAGCCTGTATGTTTTCATTTGGAAACTTTCAATGGTGTAGTGATTAATTATCCTACATATGAAAAGGAATTGTATGCATTGGTGCAAAGTGTGAAAAAGTGGAAACACTACTTGATGGGTAAGGAAACAATCATTCACACTGATCATCATCCATTTCAATACGTGCAATCTCAATCTAAGTTGCAACAATCAAGGCACTTATGATGGATGGGTTTTCTTCAACAATTCCACTTGGTAATAAGGTATAAGAAAGGTATCTACAATAAAGTTGTTGATATGTTTTCTAGGCCTATTATTAGTGCAGCTACTTTACTCAAGCATAATTATGTTTTTCATGAAAGTTATATTGAGTAATACGCATTATACAATGACTTTCAGGATGTTCATGCAAGATTGAATCAAGGTAACCAAGTAGAGGAATTGGATTATAATTTGCATGATAACTTGTTGTGCCATCTTGGTAAGCTTTGTATTCCACAGGGAGAAAGAGGAAACATCATAAAAGAGGCACATATTTCTCTTATTTTTTGTCATTTCGGTGTAAGTAAGACGGTGGCACATCTACAGAGGTATTGTTATTGGCCTTGTATGCTTGAAAGTGTGTCACGTTTTATTAAAGGATGTGCATTATGTGCAGCCAGCAATCCGAGTAATAGGAAGTTAGGATTGTACACACCACTTTTGGTACATTCAAGATTGTGGGAGAGTGTTTCTATGGATTTTGTAGGAGGTATTCCATTGTCAAAAAGAGGTCATGATTATTTTTATGTACTTGTGGATAGGTTCAACAAAATGTGTATTTTGATGCCATGTAAAAAGAAAATTACAGCTAAACAAACTACTCAGATATTCTTTCAGAATGTATGGGTGCATTTTCGATTTCCCACATCCATTGTTAGTGATCGATATTCTTGCTTTGTTGGGAATTTTCGGTCAAGCTTGTGGGGATTCATGGACACCAAATTGAAAGAGTACAACATTTCATTTGCAAATAGATGGTCAAACAGAGGTGTTGAACAGGATAGTGATACATCTTCTTTGTGGGTATTGCAGCAAGCATCCTAAGTTGTGGGATGAACATTTTCACTACATTCAACATGCTTACAACCGGTCCAAACACTCTTCAACTCAAACATTGCCATTTGAAGCATGTTTGGGATACTTGCCTAAGTCTCCTTTGGATTTCATTTTTGGAAAGGATGTTTCTATTGATGGTCATAGTGACATAGGAAAAGAAATAAGGTTCATTGAACAAATCTAATTGGTACACCAAAGAGTTCAAGAATAGCTAGAAAATAACCAAGGCAAGTACAAAGCAAGGCATGACAAGCATCGTGTAGATCAAAAGTTCCAATTCAATGATGAATTTTGGCTTCAAATTAGCAAAGAGAGGCTCCAGGGAGAAGCTAAAAAGATAAAACCAATTAGATATGGTCCATTCAGAATTCTGGAAAAGATTAGTGACATGCCTTTAGGTTGGATTTGACTTCATATATGAAAATTTATGTTGTTGTTAATGTTGAGAATTTAAGGTTGTATGAGCCTCCTTTGATTGAAGATCAAGGGGAAAATGTCCAAATTCCTACCATTGAGGATTTTTCTCTTGAATACCTTGATCAACTACAGCAAGGCACCATTATTGACAGAAGAAGAAGGTCTTCAAAAAGAGGAAGTGTGAAATACCTTTTAGTGGGGCTCAAGGGAACAAATCCTTCAAAATCCAAATGGATCGATCTTGGAAAGTTGAGGGAATTGTACCATTACCTGCTTGACAACTGAAAGTGATATTTTGGGGTCCAAAAGGCTTCTAATGGGGGGGAATTATCAGGTGCTCAAAAAATAGCTCAAAATTCAAAGTTTTCAAATCGGCGTGGAACCTGAACAACTGCGTAGTTCTCATCATCTTGAATCTAGCGCAACTTGTTTCACGCGAAACAAACACCATATGCTCCCAGAATCATGTTCTGTTCGATTTCCTAAACAAGAAAATTTAAAAAAAAATGCAGACGGCCCATTCAAAAGTCTGTATAGCTAACGTGGCACTGACTGGGTATGCCTATGTGGCAAGGTGACTGGGCCCGTGACTGTGCTACTCTGGTGAATGGTGTGGTGCCAAGTGGCACGATGTGATTGGTTCAAAATTGGTAGATTTTGATTGGTCGGAAGGTGGTCAACCACAGGTTGCCACGTGGGCCAGCTAGGGACCGCTATATGGTAGCTTGAGGGCCACCAAAATTTTGGTCAAGGATCTAGGAAGCATCGACAGGGGTCAAACCTGCGAACTCCAAGCAATAAGCCAAGCCGCCTATCAACCCACCATTGGAGAAGTTCTTAACCATTATAGTTCGCGACTTTTATTTGAAGTTGAAGTACGCGTCATTTTAAGGGAGGGCCATCCCTTGGATGCACCACCCTTATGTGACCACCAGCAAACGAAGTGGGTGGCCCGACCGGCAGGGGCCGGTGGTTGGCCTTAGCCCTGGGCACGTGGGGCCCCCCCACATGTCCACAAAATTCGAACTTTAGGCGTTAGAGGCAATTTAATGCATCCGAGAATTTCGCCCGGAAATTGGCGAAACCAACGCTCCGTTAGCACAATTTGGGGCGAAATTGTAGGATGGTTCCAGATTTTGGGGAAATTGCGATGCGATTAGCAGAAAGACTTGGGGAAGCCATAACTTCTTTTTTTTTACCAAATCAAGAACAGAAAGAAGGTACACAAGCATTTTTGGGCATTCTAGAGGCATTAGAACAGGTTTTAGATCTATCTAAGCATTGTAATCTAATGTATTCACACTTTTGAGCATAATAGAGAGCACTAAGCCATTGGAAGCTGGACCAAGGAGACATAGCCTAGGCTGGGTGAACTCCTTCATCATGTGCTATTGTGATATTGTTTTGGTGATGTTCATGTCTGTTATATGTTATTGTTCAATCATTTGTTTATGTTAATTTGTACACAAAATTTACATAAGAAAAAAACACTCTAAAACTCATGTTTAAACTTGCAAATAACATCATGAATCCTTAAGCACTTTTAACATATAAAAGGAATTTAGTACAACAAAACTAATTTTCCCATTCAGATCAACCATGTATACCAAACCTAGCAAGGAAAATACACATGCAAGTCAATACCTGCAATGAATTCTGTTGTAGCTGCTTGATCTGACCTTTCGCTGCTTGATATTTGCTTCCTCTTGCCTTATTTTCCTTTCTTTCTCCAATTCCAAAGTGCTCAAAGAAACTCTAAGTGTTCAAGAGTGTGAGAGAGAGGGAATAATGAGAGAGCTCCAAAACTCAACTAACAAAAGGTTACCAAGTGATCCTCATAAGCATTTTTATGAATGAGGCCTCTATTTTCTTCATTTTCCACTATTTTCCTTCATTTTCCTCCTCACATGCAACCTATG
>APFE030891640.1:130441-168247 GCA_000404065.3 Pinus taeda
AGTCAAGCACATGATCAACATCTTTAATATACTTCTTAAGAAATGACACATGGAAAACATCATGGACTTTCACTGTCGAGGCAGTGTAAGTCGATAGGCTACTGGACCAATCCTCTCAATGATACTGAAGGGTCCAAAAAACGTGGTGCCAGCTTGGTGCATGATCCAATCCAACTTGGAACTCCTTGAACAACCTGTTTTGATCTGCATAACTCTTTTGCCTATTCTATGTTTCCTTTAGGTTCTTCTTGATCACCTTCATTTCTTGTTCCATGTCCGCTAACATGTCTGGTCCAATCAACACCCTATTAACTGGATCACTCCAATTGATAGGAGTATTGCAACTCCGCCCATACAATGCCTCAAAAAGACTCATCCTCAATGAATCTTGATAACCATTATTGTATGAAAACTCAACCAAGGGAATATGCTCCTCCCACTTCCTATGTTGATGCATCACATGCATCCTCAACATGTCCTCCAATATATTGTTGACCCTCTCTGTCTGTTCATATGTCTGTGGATGATAAGTTGTGTTGAACACCAACTCTGTGCCTAAACCTGCAAACAACTCCTTCCAAAACTTGGAAGTGAACTTTTCTTCCCTGTCTAACAGAATTTTCTTCGAAACACCGTGCAGCCTAACCACCTCTCTGATGAATACATGTGCCACATCACTAGATGAGAATGTAGAATTCACTGGAATGAAGTGTGCAACCTTTGTCAACATGTCCACAACAACCATGATGGAATCATGTTGTCTCAATGTCCTTGGAAACCCTATGATGAATTCCATGGAAACTACCTCCCATTTCTATTCTGGAATCGCGATCAGTTGTATAATTCGACCTGGATGTTTACACTCTGCCTTCTCTCGCTGACAATCAAAACATCTAGCGACATACTCTGTTACATCCCTCTTCAGATTCAACCAATAATAAAATTTATTTAATATAGTCAATGTCTTCTGATAACCTCGACGGCTTGAATATGGTTTCACATGAAACTCTCTCAAGATCACCTTCTTGAGCTCGCTTCTATCTAGCACATATATCATGTCTCTGAATCTAACCAATCCATCCATTGTAAGACAATAATCCATACCATGTGCACCTGCATTTGTACCTATACCTATGTATGTAACTATACTACCACTTGTACCTATACCACTACATGTACATGTACTCGCACTTGTACCTATCTGTACCAACAACCTGCTACAACTTGTGCACAATCTCCATATACCTAACATCCTATTGACCTACATGTAAGATCCTAGCATGTGATTTTGTCCCATAGGAGCTCATAGCTACCAATTAATTTACCTATACCCGCCTGCTAAGAGTATATGCCACCCTGTTCTCTTTTTCTTTAATATACTTGATCTCAAAGTCAAACTCATTGATTGTAGCCAACCATCTAGCCCACTTGGCATTCAAATTCGGTTGGTTAAACAAATACCTCAACCCAATATGATCACTCATCAGTACAAACCTCCTGCCAAGAAGATAGCGTCTCCACATCTTCAATGCATGTATGATTTTTTCTAACTCAAGATCATGTGTCGGGTAGTTCTGCTTGTGCTCATTCAGCTTTCGTGACTCATAACATACCATCTGTCCATTTTACATTCTCCACCAAGTCCTCTCTTGCAAGAATCTGTGCATAAAACAAACTCTTTGTTTGGATCTGCAATCTGTAGCATTAGTGCATATGTCAACAACTACTTAAGCTGCTCAAAGCTAGCCTCACACTCCTCTATCCATTCAAACTTCTTATCTTTCATCTACAATGATGTGATAGGATAAGCAATCTGTCAGAAGTTCCCGATGAACCTCCTATAGTATCCTGTCAACTCCATGAAGGATCTCACCTCATTCACATTCTTAGGAACTACCCACTCCATGATGGCTCTTATATTCTCTAGATCTACTGCAATACCCTCTTCAGAGACAAAATTCCCCAAGTAAAGTACCTCAGTCTGAAAGAAAATACACTTGCTGAGCTTAGCATACAACTGATTTTCCCTCAACAACCTCAACATTGCTACTAAATGCTTGACATGCTCTTCCTCATTTTTAGAATATACCAGTATATCATCAATGAACACAATAACAAACTTATCCAAATACAAATGCAACACACTATTCATCAAGAACATAAATGTAACTGGAGCATTAGTTAAGCCAAATGGAACTACAACAAACTCATAATGCCCATACCTGGTCTAGAAAGTTGTCTTGTAAATTTCCTCCTCTTTGATGCGTACGTGATGGTATCTGGATCTCAGATTGATCTTTGAGAACATTGTTGCTCCCTTCAGCTAGTTGAACAAGTCATCAATCATTAGTAAAGGGTACCTATTCTTGATGGTCACTTTGTTCAACTACCTGTAGTCAATGCATAATATAAGGGTTCCATCTTTCTTCTTTAGGAACAACACTAGTGCGCCCCAAGGTGATACACTTGGCCTAATGTATCCCTTTTCCAACATTTCCTTCAATTATAGCTTTAACTTAACCAACTCATGTGTGCTCGTCTTCTAAGGTGATTTTAATGTTGGAGTTTCCCCTAGCACTAACTCAATAAAAAATTCTACCTCTTTGTGAGGTGGAAACTCTAAAATATCCTCAGGAAGTACATCATGAAACTACTACAAAATTGGGTACCTGCTCAACACATCTGCATACTCAACCTCCTTACCCTTATAACTAGAAATTTGCACTACAAATAACATACACCCTTTCCTGTGACTAAACTTTGCTTGCATATTTGTCACCATCCTAACTTGTGTGGATTTCCTCTTAACCTGCAAGACTCTTGGTTCCAAATTGTCATCAAACACTCAATGGATTTGTCATAACAATCTACCTTGGTTTTGTGAAGATATAACCAATCCATGCCCAACAATATATTGTATGATCCCAAGGGTAATACATTCAGATGTGTTGCGGTAGGCATACCACTTAAATAAAATGCACAAGATATTACCCAATGATGAACTCGCTTATTTGTACATGTGGCCAACTACACTAACCAAGACTCTACATGTAATTCCTTACTCAAACCACACTTATCCACCAATTTAGGATTAACATAGCTATAATTATATCCAGGTTCAATCAAAATAGAAATAACTTGATCACAAAGCTTACCATCCATCTCAATGATAGATGCCCGATGTTCTACTTGCCTATTGTCCACTATTGCATAGATACGAGGAATAATCTGTCCTATATCTACAACATTTTGTGACTCTTGTGCACTATATATCTTAGTATGCAAACAATCTCTCCTAAGGTTCTCCTCTCCACATGTCCAACACTCTAACCGACTAGTTCCCTCACCTCTATGTTGTTATTGTGAACCATGCCCTTATCTAGCTGCATTAAACTTCTTTTGTGGTGCCATATTTTCTTTCCCATCTACATTCTGAGACCTTGTTCTCTTAGGTTGTCATTTACCTTTACCTTTGTCCTTCTCTTTCCATCCTTGCTGAGATTCATTCTTAGGCTTTGACTGTTCATAGCAATGCTTAAATTTCCCAATGACTTCCTCAACTGACCATGGCTCATCATACTCAATCCAGTCTCTAAATGCTAATGGAAAACCACTAAAAAATATTTGAACTTTAGCCTTCTCATTTGTAAGATACGATACATACCTTAATAGCTCCAAAAACTTGGTCGTGTACTCTTCATCTATCATTTACCCCATCCTTAGAAAATAGAATTATTTGGCCTTATTGTCATAGTACCTCTTTGACAAGTACTTCTTCCTGAAAAATCCTCTTGAACTCCCGCCAACTCAAGTTGTCTGCCGTGATGTCTCTAACCCACTTAACATCTTCCCACCAAGTTTTTTCTTTACCATTCAAGCTTAAGATAGCGATTATGGCCTTCATGTTATTTGTGTACTCATGCAACTCAAAGAATTTGTTCATCCCAAGTATCGCCTCTGCATCCTCCATCTTCTTCACATCTCCATTAAAAGTAGGTGGCCTCACTTTCTTAAACTCATCTAGCAAGTGTCCCCTATCATTCCTTTTGTAGGGATGATAACGATGACGACCATGATGTCTGTAAAAACTAGAACTAGAATATTACTTGTACTCATCGCCTCTCTTATCCAAAGTATCCAACACCCTACCATCTCTCACTATATCAGATCTATCTGACTTGTGTCTACCAGGAGACATACTTCCATATGCTTCATTAGATTTTTCCTCCTATCCATGGCTGATTCGAAGTGGCCCTTGTCGCTGCAATTCTGAAAAATTCTGAAGAAGTATAGCATTAACCTCTACTTTCTTCTCTTGTGCCTATATGATCCTGTCACTATCCACCTTAAAACTCCTTATTTCTTCCTTTAAGATTCTCAGTGTAACTGCCAAATTGGAAGAGTTCCCAACACCATACTGCTCTTTGGATTCATAGGGAGATTCTTTGTAGTCAACCATCTTGCTAGCCATTTGATATTTCTTTCCTGCAATTCATAATGTGTTAGATAAACCAAATCACAATAAATCAATGTACCTTAGTATAATTTTGGGAAGTTAGCTCATCTTCAATATCATCCAAGTCAACGTTATACATGTATAACATAAACATAACAACATATAGTCATATGCAATAAATGCATCAACACATAAACATCATTCTAGGTAGGATCCAGTCATCAATGCAAGGCCATATCAACCATGCATGCTATGACCTCATGCATGACAACAACCATTACTCCATTTTACCCCTTTCCACGTGAAACTATCAACATGCATAAGCAATGCCTAATCAACTACACATATGCATAAACGCATGTAGCCGAGCATAAATGATCAACTCTTGTAGCCAAACCTACAAGACTGATAATTGTAATCAAACATAAGAGAATGCAAACTAACATACAAGGATGTAATCAAGCGACATATAACAACAAGTAAGCGACATATAACAATATGTAACCAGTCATATACTCATGACGATGCATTCCACAAAATCAATCATTGAGTTCCTCATGACAACCTTACTACAACCATGATCAACATTATGCAATGCAACAAGCACATGGAATGCAAGTGTGAGATACACACATGCAATTGATATGCATGCATGACCAACACATAGCCCATCCAATCTGAGGGGTGAACCATGCTCTGATACCACTCTCAGGTAGCACCCTTCTCCCACATCTACCCAAGCAACCAGCCAACTGGGGTAAACATGCGACAAGAGGCTACTATGATTGGATCCAACCTCCTATGTGACCTTAAGAAAGTGGAATTGACGGAAACATGACACACAAACATTCAAAATCAGCATCATGAACCTCAGGAACCAATCCAACACTTCAGATAGCTTGCCCTTAGGTCCTACTGGAGTTTTGATCATCTTAAGCCTTAGTCACTCTCATGTTATAGGCATGAAAGTGTCCAGAAACCCAGAGTCACTTTCACAAGCTTTCCTACCAGCGTCCAGAGGCTCATTTTGTCAATGTTTTTCCAACATCCCTGGGATTTGACCCACTTTTTCAAGCCCAGAGCCCAGGTCACTTCCTAGAATGGAATGACAACTTAAGACCAGTAAAGTAAAAGGGAAATAATGATGCAAAAGAAATAAGTTAAACAAGACCTTAATCATACCCCTACTATCCATGACAAACATTTCGTCAAACATATCACAAACATGTAATCTAGAGGTGTAACCAACATAATTAAACATAGGAATCGCATACTTATCTGAGAATCACTAAGAACCATTTTTCCCTCATGTAATTTGATGCATTATCATCTATTAGGTCATAGATACATTATCGATTCATTTACAAGTAAAAACATGATAAGAGTCATACATAGTTGTTGTCATAAAACATACATATAACTAGTATAATAGGGACAAAAGTATCACAAACATATCAGCCATAAAATCCACATATACATTAGTACATTTACACATGAAAACCAAGGGAATGAATGTATCATTAATGAATGCAATAAACCAACCAGAGATGGCACTACCACGTTCCACCAGACCATAGATTGGTTGAGCCAAGTCTCTCTTCAGCCAATCACCCCTGTGCCATATTCCAAGCACGAATTGGGACTCATAGAACACACCAAAAACAACAACAAGCATGGATTCCAACTGAGTTCTCCACCTACACCATGAGGAATTTGAGTGCCTCCTAGTCTCTCAGACTTTAACGTAATCCATAGCTCAATTCAAGGATCACCGGGCCCTACATTGAGACACACTCTCGAGGATTTACCAAGCATCCCATCATAGGACTACTAGGCCCAACAAAGAGAAATATATCTCTTGGATTTACCATATATCTTTCCATTCACTGGCAAGGATTCCTAGGCCCACTGAGGCACACAATCCTAGCTTTACTGCAACCCACAGTTTGGCTCTAGGGTTACTAGGCCAGTGGCTTTACTATGATCCACAATCCAGTTCAAGGACCACTAGGCCATGTGTTTGTCATTTTAGAGATCCACCCCACTGAGCTTCGAATCCATCTGGCCATCCTAGCTCTATAGAATATGAGAACCTATCTAAGGAAAGCTATCAGGAAATGGCAAGGCTAGGTTGAAGAACATTGCCACACTTGGAAAAACCCGTGCCATGATAGAATGAACCACATGCAATACCATGCATGCTAAATCTAGCAAGGAAAATACACATGCAAGTCGATACCTACAATGAACCCTGTTGTAGCTTAAGCTGCTTGATCCCACTTTTCCCTGCTTGATCTTTGCTTCCTCTTGCCTTCTTTTCCTTCCTTTCTCCAATGCCAAAGTGCTCCGAGAAAATCTAAGTGTCCAAGAGTGAGAGAGAGAGAGAGAATATGAGAGAGCTTAAAAACTCAACTAACAAAAGGTTACCAACTGATCCTCAAAAGCCTTTTTATGAATGACGTCTCTATTTTCTTCATTTTACATTATTTTCCTTCATTTTCCTCCTCACATGCAACATGTGACCTTTCACCTCCTTTTTCTCCTAATTTCCATTATTTTCATAAATAAATGTGCCAAAAATACCATTTTGCCTTTCCAAAGCCTTAATCATTGCCTTTTCCAATTTCCTTAGCCATAAATAACCAAATGAACACCCCCTAGGATGTCTTGCCCAACGTTCATCTTGGAATGTGTCCCATGAACCGTGGTTATTATTTTTAACTTCTATTACATGGAATTTTCACCAGGGTTGTTGCAATTATCTGTAAGACCTCCTAAACCAAGATAACACGACCACCCAGTCAAATCCATTTATGATCCCAGAGCTTGAGTTTTCTCTCAAATTTGTTAATAAGCCATGTCCAATCTTTAATGGCATATTTTCTAAGCTTCAAGAAGAATTCAAGATACTTAAAACCACCTGACAGGGGTTGAGTTTTAACCCCAAAGAGAGAAGAAATGAGTTTTATATCATTTTAATCCTCCCCATCCGAGATTATTTTCAATTTTTCTATGTTGATTATAAGGCCGAAATCCTTGCCAAATGTAGTAATTACCTAAAGAAAGGCCACCCATTTTGAGACTTTAGGTTTTCCAAAACATAGAACGCCATCTACAAACATGAGGTGTGTAGGGGAAGAGTTCCTAGAGACCCTGCATCCAGAGATTGAGCCTGTCAACTTCGCTACCCTGATATTTCTGCTGAGTTCATCCATGATCAAAATGAAGAGTAGAGGAGAGAGGGAAAAAAATTTCCTCAGCCCTCGTGAGATTCTAAAAAATTTAGTGGGAACACCATTGACAAGAACTACCATATTTCTCGAGGTAATACAACCCATAATCCACTTGATATGTTTGTGTGGAAAATCAGCTTTATGTAGGATCAATTGGAGGAATTCCCAATCTTCCCTTCCATAAGCTCTAATAAGATCAATTTTCATTAAGAAAGTCTTGAGTTGTGGGATTTAATTGAATGGATATACTTGTGGGTTATTTCCACTGCATCTTGAATTATTTTGTTAGATAAAATTGCTCCCGAGTGATGTGCAAAGAAAGGATATTTGTAACTTTGTTATCTATAAGCTTAGAAATAATTTTATAGACAAAGTTACATAAATAAATTTGCATATAATTAGAAAAGTATAAAGAGTCATATTTTTTAGGAATGAGAGTAAGGAGAATTGCATTGATAATAGAAATTATGGTGTAGAATTGCAACTGCTCATGAAGCTTTAATCAAAATCACAAGACACAAACCTACTCTATTGTTATATGGAAGTTAATTCACAATTTAGAACAAAAATTTCAAACATGCATTAAGAAATAATACACATGCACATAGTATTTTTCCTAGGGAAAGAAATTTGTTAAAAAATGTAATGTCTGCTTGCATTAATCTCATGGATAGAGATGTATTACAATTGTTTTGCTTAACTGAGCACAACCTTCAAGTGAATAACCTATATCTCTGCTCATTGAAAAGCTTTTACCTAGACTTAGTCAATTTTTTCCTCTGCTTGAGCCCCTATTTTCTTTTGCAATTCCTAAGAAATTAAGCCCCTATTATATATGAATTTCTCCAAAATGGATTGCACAATTCCCAAGGTTGATCATCAGGTTGCATGCAACACCTATACACTCTAAAATAGTCTACAAATGATGTTATAGTGCCTTGGAATATCCACCTCAACTAGGTAACTCAAATTCTCTACATTCACTACCTATTTTGGATTGATTGATTAGTTAACTAGATGATCATTGAGTTTGACTGAAATCCCACTTCACAATTGACCTTCTACTAGTTCATCCAACAGTTGGAACTAGTTTAACTGAAAACAACTTGAGATAACTGACTTTGATTGCTACAAATTAGCAATCACACATGATTAACTGAACTCTACTATCCTTCAACTCTAATTTACTGAGTAAACTGGGTGACACAAGACATGTCACACAAGTTAACTACATCCAAGTTGTCTGTTGATGTGGAAATTCAAATTTTTTTAATTTAATCAAGGAAAAATCAAATTGAGAATTTCTTGTTGCATTTTTCAACACTCCCTCTCAGGAAGAAAGAGATTCAATCACTCATATCCTACACTTGTGGAACTCTAACTTCCCTCTTGAAAAAGTCTTTGTCAAAATTTTAGCATCTTGTTCCTCTGTCGGAATGTAGTGTAGCAACATTATCCGCCTTTGCACACAGTCCCGTAAATAGTGATATAAGATATCTATATGCTTGGATCGATCGTGAAATACAAGATTCTAAGAGATCTTGATGCAACTCTGATTATCATAGTAGATCACAGTTGGGTCCATCATCTTACGAAATAGTCCAAAAAGTATACTTATCATCTAGATCGCCTCCCATGTTGCTTGATTTGCATCCATGTATTATGATTCTGTTGAGTTGAATGTCACAAAACTTTGCTTCCTACTATACCAGGGAATAGTTGCAGACACAACACTAAAAATTCCACTTGATGTACTCTTTCATTCTAATGGATAGTCTACCCAATTTTCATTTGTGAAGCCACACAACTTCACTCCCTCTGTCCATCTGTACCATAGTCTAAACTTGGTAGTGCCTCTGAGGTAGTGTAAAACATGCTTAGATTCCTTCCAAAATAATTTGTTTTGCCTAACCATAGCTTGGCTCAACTGGTTGATTGCATAGCACATATATGGTCGTCTATTCACAAGATACATCAGTGAACCCACTAACTATTGATAAATGGTAGCATCCACTTCCTCACCTAAAGTGGCATCCTCCTTCCTCCAATTGGTCACTATAGATGTCTCCATGGGTTTACAACTATCTATATGGAATATATGTAGTATCTCATTTACATATTTTCCTTGAGATATGAATAGTTCTCCATTTCCTTTCCATACTTCCAACTTGAGGAAGTAGTGCATGAGACCCATATCCTTCATTTCAAATTCCCTTGCAAGGTCCTCCTTGCAAGATCTAATTCGCTACTCATCACTAGTTAAAATAAAATCATCAACACATAAAACACTAATAAGAAATTTACATTCTACCAAGATATGATAGAGGTTTGCATCCCCTTCATGTTTGATGAAGCCCAAACCAGTGAGATAGCTATTGATCCTGGTGTACCAAGAAGGGGGTGCTTGTTTGAGACCATACAACACTTGCTTGAGTCTGCACACATGAGACTCTCGATCAAATGTCTCAAAACCTTATGTTTGTCAATGTACACCTCCTTCTCAATAACTCCATTGAGAAATGTTGTTTTTACAACCATCTGGTCGATATTCCACCCCATCTGTGTAGTCAGTGCAATAATTGATCTTATGGATGAGTACCTTTCTACAAGAGCAAAGGTCTCCTCATAATCAATTCCGTCAACTTGATAGTACCCCTTGGCCTCAAATATGCCTTTGTACTTCTCTATGCTTCCATCTTCTGCATTTTTTTACCTTGAATATCCATCTCTAACCCACAACTTATTTATCTACCAGCCTTGGGACCACTTCCCAAACACTATTCTTTACAATGGATTTGTATTCCTCCACCATTGCATCAATCCATATGGGTTTCGCTACTACTTCCTTGAAAAAGGATGGCTCAGTCTCTACAAGATCAATAATTAGATTCATGTAGCTAGTGTATTGATCATGTGACCTTCTCTGTCTGCACTTATTTGAAGGAGCACCCACATTCTCCCTTGCATCCCGCACAAGTCTTTTAGTTTCCATAGTTATTTTTCTTCCTTCTATAGATGATGTTGCTTGAGTGGTTGTCTCCACTCTCTACTCTTCAATTTGTGGTTGCTCCACAACTTCCCGAGGTTCCTCCTTTGGAGATAAAATCTCCTCTTCCAGTGGGATCTAAAGCTCCCTCTCAAGATAGCACGCATCGCTTTCTCCTCATCAAATTTACATCCCTTTGCACAACTGTCATTCTAAGGGATGGAGAGTACACACAATAGTTGTGGGGAGTTTCTTTATAACCTACAAATGCCCCCAACTTTGTTGTTGGCTCAAGCTTCTTCCTTGATTCTTTGGAGACATGGAAGTAAACATATGCTCCAAAAATCTTGAAGTGTGACACATTTGGCTTCCTCCCCAAGAAAGCCTCCTTCGGTGTAATTATACCAAGAATCCAATGAGGACTCTGGTTCTACAAGTATACTATAGTGTTGCATGCCTTATCCCACAAATGCAGAGGTAGGGCTTGGTCATGCAACATCACCCTCATTGCTCCCACAATGTTATGGCTCTTTCTGTCAGCCACCCGATTATGTTGTGGGTTGTGGGGTGTTGTCAGCTCTCATCGAATGCTTTCTTTTGCACATAAATTTTTAAATTCATTTGACACATACCTCCATTGTCGCTCCTTAGAGCCTTCACCTTCTTGTCGGTTTCTTTCTCAACTAGTGTCTTGAATTCTATGAACTTGGAGAATGTCTCATCCTTCATTCACATGAAGAAGATCCATCACTTCCATGAGAAGTCATCAATAAAATTGACAAAATATTTGTGTTTAGCAGTGAACATTGTCGACAAAGGTCCACATACATCTGAGTGGATCCTTTCTAGGACTGCATGTGCTTTGTTGTCCCGATCATGGAATGTGTATTTTTTGTACCTCCCCAAGGTACATCCTTTGCATATATCCTGATTCTCAAGTATTCCTTTGGGGAGGCTAATGGTTATTTGTTGCATAATCTTCAAGGCACCATGATGCAAATGCCAAGTATTTTGTGCGAAATTTCACCAACATCACAGCTTTGTACCTTCTCTGTCTTTCTTCTTAATGCAACATAGTCTTCGACATCTAACTTATATAATTTCTTCACATGAACCCCAATCTACTTCACTTGTCCCATGGCTATGTGTCTCAAGAATGATTTTCCTTTGCTAAAGATCACATCATAACCACAGTCTTCCAAAACTGCCACAAAGACGATATTTTCTTTAGGCCCAAAACAAACATGACATCCTTGAGCCTGAGAGGGGAGCCCAACTCCCTTTGAAAGGTGGTTGTACCGATCCCTATCGTGTTGTACCTTCTTTCGCCCCCCACCTCAATGTGCATCTGCAAGTATTTCTCCTCTAGGTTAATAAAAAACTCTCTACACCCTGTCATGAGGAATGATGCACTTGAGTCCAAGTACCACACACTGCCCATCACTATGTTGGTCATGCATGTGATAAGGGTAAAGTCAAGCTCAAACTGTGAAGCCAAGGCTTCACCTACTTCTCCTCCTGAGGTCTTCTTGCTTTCCTTTTTGTGTGGACACATTATAGCATAGTTCCCAAATTCATGACAATGGAAGCATTTAATTTTGGACAAATCTTTCTTCTTTCCCCCTTGGCTAAACTCTGGTTTGGATTGAGATTTATTACCTTTTCCCTTCTTTCTATTTCCAACTAATAAAAAGTTTTCTTAATCCTTTCCCTTGGATGAAGTCCCATCTCTAGTATTCTTCCTTATTTCCTCATGTACAAAATTGAACCATAAGCATTCCCAATTCGGTAGTTTCTCTCTCTCGTTCACCGAATCTCGGTAGCTATGCCATCTCTTGGGAAGGCCTAGAAGGGATAGGCTTACCAAGTCATCTTTTGGAACATTAACACCAACCCTTCCAAGTTCATCACGACATTTTGTGAACCTGCTTAGATACTGCGAAATAGTATCATTCTTCTACATCTTGATACGTTGAAGTTTATCCTTGAGTGTCAGCTTCTTGTGGCCACTACTATTTTCTAACAATTATTTCAGTGCTTTCCACATTACGAACGAAGTTTTTTTCCATGTAGATTTGAGACAATGTGATCCTGTACTCCCTCTAATATTATTCTCCTCGCCTTGGCTACATCTTTCTTCCACTGAGCAAGGTTCTGGGCATCAGATTCTTGTGGTTTCGCATCGTTTGTCTTGATGTATTTTAGCAATCCATTTCTATCCAATATTGCCTCAATGCATTCCTTCCATGCGATGAAATTAGAGGTGCCTTCCAAGGCATACTCTAGCCTCAACCCATTGAAGGTAATATTGTCAGCGCTAAAGAGATCTTGTTATACTGAATTCCAAATTCAAACCTCCTAAGAAACAACTTTGAAATTTATGCCCTAGTGTGAATCATGCTCTGATACCATGTAGAAATTATGGTGTATATTTGCAAATGATCATGAAGTTTTAATCAAAATCACAAGACACAATCCTACTCTACTGCTCTGTGGAAGTTAATTCACAATTTAGAACAAAATTTTCATACATGCAATAATAAATAACACACATGCACACAGTGTTTTTCCTAGGGAAAGAAATCTTCTAAAAACCCCAATGTTTGCTTGCATTAATCTGGTGAATAGAGATGTATTACAATTTATTTTCTCAACTAAGCACAATCTGCAAGTGAATAAACTCTCTCTGCTCACTGAGAAGCTCTAATCTAGACTTAGTCAATTTATTTTTGTACTTGAGCCCATATTTCCTTGCGTTATTCCTAAGAAATTAGGCCCATATTATTTAGTAATTTCTCCAAAATGGATTGTGCAATTCCCAAGGTTGATCATCAGGTTGCACAAAACACTTGTACACTCTGGAATAGTCTACAACTAATGTTACACTGCCTTGGAATCTCCACCTCAACTGAGTAACTCGAATTCTATACATGCACTAGCTATTTTGGGTTGATTGAATAATTAACTGGATGATCACTACATTTGACTAAAGTCCCACTGCAAAACTGACCTTCCACTAGTTCCTCCAATAGTTGGAACTAGTTTAACTGAAAACAACTTGAGATAACTGAATTTGATTGCTAAAAATTAGAAATCACACATGCTTAACTGAACTCTAATTCCTCCAACTCAAATTTACAGAGTAAACTGGGTGGCACAACCATGTCACATAAGTTAAATGCATCCAAGTTGTCTGCTGAAGTGGAAATTCGAATTTTCTCAATTTAATCAAGGCAAAATCAAATTGAGAATTTCTTGCCACTTTTTTCAACATTGATGGCACCTAAAATTTGACCAGAAACATAGGATTCTTCCACCGTCTGCAGTAAATTGGAAGGAATTATGTCATAGCAGAAGATGAAGAGCTTGGTAGGCCAACCATCTGGGCTTGGGATCTTATCCTTTGCCATCTCCTTCAAGGCACTCAAAATCTCTTCTTCAGATATTGAGTAGTCCATCAACCAGATGTCTTCATCAATGACCATTTGAGGAAACAAATTAGCGAGTTCCATTTTTTCTATTATGTTATCTTCCTCTGCATCCTTGATTTATTTACTGAAGAAACGAAAAGCTTTGTTCCTAATGTCCTTCTCCGATGTAAGCAACCTGCCATCTTCATCTCAAACATACCAGATTGAGTTAACATCTTCCCTTTTTGTTGTACCTCTGTGGAAAAAATTGGTGTTTTTTTCACCATATTTGATCCAGGCCAATCTACTCTTAATCCTCCATTCCTCCTCCTTATATTTAAGAATTAAATTATTCTTTTCCACTAGCTCTAAAACAACATTTTTGTTTAGAATTTGAAATATCCCAAGGGGAAGCTATATTCTAATCAATATCTAATACATCTCTTATGAGCCCTTCTTTACGCTTAGTGATTTTGGCCCTAACCTCTGACTTGAGCCTCTTTAATTTGTGACATACCTTTTCCATCTAATAGTCATTGTTATACGAAGTTGGGAGGCTCCAAGATATGCAAACCAAATCAATGAACCTAGCGTCATTTAGCCACATTTGATTGAATTTAAAGGGCAAGGGAATTTGGTCATTTTATGCACTCCACTCTAGAAGAATAGCATCATGATTGTAGACCTCCGAAAAGAAAGAAGAGGACTCGAGCTTCTTCATTCCCACGAACAAAAATGAGTGGACAAAAAATGGTTAAGCCTTTTTGAAATACCTTCATCCCCAGCATGCCCATTTCTCTGAGTAGGGCTTATGGGAAAAGAAATTATATTCTTTAACATCTTGCGATTAAAGAGATCCTTAAAATAGAGTGCAAGCGGGTCCATCTTAGCTTTATGTCCCCAACATTCCCTAGCTTCCATGATAAAGTATATGTCCCCCGCGACTACGAGGGAGTGAATATCCAAAATGTCACTAACATCCACCGCCTCCCAGAAATCTTTTATGTTGTTATAAGGGGCATATATATTCAAGATTCAAATATGATAAGTAGATCCCTTGTAGTAACCAAATGTAATTATATCTACAAAAAACCTATAAGCTTTGAAGGAAAAAACTTTGGGATTCCACATAGCTGCAAGTCTATAGGAAAATATGTAATATTTTCTTTTCTTGACAGGGTCAAAATGGACAGAATCTTCCAATGGTATTTACCATGGTATTTTCCCATGATATCTTCGAATGGTATTTGCCTTCATTTTTCAAGGGAAATAATAAAACAAGGTTTCTAGAAAGTCCATCAAGCGTATAAAAGGGGATATGAGCTAGGCTTTTAGATCATTTTGAGTTTATCTATCTTATTGTGTTTTCTTTTGAATTTGGAGTAGCCATTTCGAGTTTGATCCTAGGACAAAAACCTCATGGTGATGTTTACTAGGTGGATCCATCCAGGATTCACAAGTGCGCGTTAGTTTCTTAGATTAGTCATTGGTTAGTGCCTTAGACTAGTCATTGATGAGCATCCATACATGCCATTGGCACACGTTTCAGTATGAATTGTATGGGCATGTATTTTTGTTTTCCACTATTAATATAAGTAAGTGGTTGCATTTTTCTTTTTGAGATCGCTCCATTTTTTGGGTTGAAATTTTTTTCTAGGACACTATAATGTTTATCTCATCTGGATCGACACTGTCTTAATCACTTTGAAAGACGGAAGACCTAGATCCATCAGAGATCAAGAATATCTTGATTCGATCTGTGATTTCATTAGAAGATCAAGTTCGTTACATAGGAAGGCCGAATATGCATTACATTCTAGATCGATCCTGATAGGAATTGATCCATTGCTCAGATCAATGCTTGGAAGCATAGGAGATCATTTGGAAGTTGGTAGCCAAATTTTATTTGATCTTGTTGAAGGCCAAGAAGCACTACACCAGTGAACCGGGTGGACCGTAGACCGTGGGCACGTTGATTCGGTCAGTGCACGAGATCACAAAGGCTCTGTCTTTTAAGGCTGCGAGGTTAGTTGGAGGGTCGAAGGGATAAATTCATCAACCACTTGGGCGTGTGAAGGACCGCTATAAGCTGGAAACAATTGTTGCAGGCCAATCGTATCCTTGGAGGATTGGAATTTGAAGTGCCAGAAATCGAAGCGAAAGCATGATTCAGGGCGATTGGAAGTCTAATCACGTTGTCAAAGAAAATTAAAATTGTTGTACGCACCACCTGAAATCTCTGAGGTATGCAGAGATAGAGTATGCAATATCCTATAGAATGTGAGTAAATGGTTGAGTACCCTAAATAATGAATGAATAGTAGCAAGGGCAAATATTTTGCCTGTAGTTATTGTCCAGATGCCAGAAATAAGGTGTGACTCGTTTTTCTTAACTATGCACGTGGTTTCAATTTCTGCTTCTAGTTCTCTCGAGCATCAGCATAGTAACAACTCGCAATGTTGGGATCCATGAGGGAAATGGAGGCAAACACCAAAACAGATAACACAACATGAATGAAATCGAGAAACGTCTTGTTTATATCTGTATTGATCGTCCATAACCCAGTTCTAGTGGCCATCCCGTAGCATAGCATCTCGTTCTCTGCCCTATAGCTATCATTGTACGAATCAATGAAACAATAAATCCTGCATAGGCCAAGCAGAAAGCTAGTCAAGTATTTGTTGGCATTGTAGCAATGGCCTCCGTTGGAGAAAATGGGTGACAAAATAACGATAGTTTGAAGCGGTTTGACGAGATTTGCTACGCTCGTAAAAGTCTTGTCAACTGCATTCTCTGTCATGGATTTTTCAGGGGTCTCATCTGTCAGTAACTCATTTTTTTCAGGGGTCTCATCTGCCAGTAACTCATTTTATAGTATGGTTGAATCGTGAAATATTTTAGCCATTGATTAACCAACTTATTTATTGCCTTTCTGCCTCGGCATTTTACTAACTGGGATCTTACTTATGAAGTTGTCATGTTTTGACTCTAGAGATTGAGGCAGGCGCATAATGATTTTTGCAAACACTAATAGTTATATATTGTTTATCAATGCATAGATAAGGTTGGTGTATTTCATATATATTCTCATTACAATAGTGAGTTGAAATCTCTGTTTCTACGGAATTGGGTTCAGTCGCATACATAACAACTTCGATCTCTCTTCCAAGTCTGCGTACTTGCCTATCAAATCTGGCATATATGCAAGCCTTCAAATGCAAGAAGATATAAGAATAATCCCATGGGATTAATACCGATTTCACTCTAAGTCTCCCTCTTTTTCCCTCTTTTTTTTACGTTGTTATGTGTAGCATCAAAAACTTGTGCACAGGTGAAAGCAGAGTGGGTGTCGGCCTTAACAGCAACGCATTATGGTCGAGGCGTCGGATACCATGTCCAACAAATCAACGTGGGCTCAAATGTTGTTAACAACGAATTATGGACCTTAGAACAAATCTGGTATCAAAGCAAACTAGTTACCAAACAAAAAGTTATATTTGATATTAGAGCAATTAAAATTCCTTGGAACGTTTGCAAGGAAAAAGAAATTGTTAATGAAGTTCGTTGATAGTCTGCAAGGGAAAGAAATTTCCACTGAATCTCGTTGATGGTCTGCGAGGAAAAAAAATATCCAGTGAAGCTCCTTGGAAAAACTAGCACAAAAGCAGAGAAGCTAATTGAAGCCTAAGTTACTAAAAGAATAAGGGCTCCAGTATGTTCTAAAGACATGGAATATTTACCTCTAAAGTAATTTTAGATGCTGTTCAAGGACTTTAATGTCTAACGTATGTCTTAATCTTGTTTTATAAATTTATGCAAAGGTTTGAGACATTTTCCTAGGGGTTGTATATTTAAATATTAAAATTTGTTAGAGCCAAGAAGGATCTATTTTGGTTAATGGATCTTGGTTGATTAGTAAAAAGAGGGTGTTCGTGGTTTCATCGAGATTCACATCTACACGCTTGACCATCGGGAACTTCCATATTTGCATCAATAGGTTATTTATTGTATTTTGGAGCATGTGCTTATTTATTGTATTTTGGAGCATGTGCAAGTGATTAGCCAAATTAACAAAGAAAAAGAGTGAAGAGAAAAGAAAGGGATTTGATATTACTAATAAAAAAAGTAAGGAGAGAAGATTTGAAGAAGGGAGTTCTAATTTTGGGATTTATGATTGTTAGATGTTAAAGAGAATTGATATTTTTTTATATGTGGGAAGATGGATTCGGAAGAAATCTTAGAAGATATTTAAGAATTTATTGATGAATTAGAGAAAATACATTGTTCTTTACGCAACAATACTTCTTTAGACCAAAATAATGGTCAAAGTAGTATACCTTTTTTAAAGAGTTTATGCAATTCTGCAGCAAAAACGCCCATGGGAAGTGAAGGAAGGACATGGAAGAGAGGCTATGCTCTTCACTCTTGGATCCAAGCTACAACGAATGAAGTCAGTCATAGACCTTCGTAAGTTGGAGGAATTAGACACATGTATGTCTAGGGTGGGGTAGCCAGAATGGAAGAAACTCAGTTGGGCTCTCAAGCCATCCATGCTTGCGCTAATGCAACCCAAAATTTGGGAACATCCTTGTGAAGAGGTTAGGCTCATAGTTTTCAATAGGATCATAGCTTTAACATCGCCAATACTACCTTACAATAATGATATCATGAGGGAGATATTGCATGTTGGGCAGCAGATCCCCCCACAGCAGGGTTTTAGGGCTTAAAGCCCGAGTTTTGGTCAATGTGATGTAAAAACTCCGTGAAATGCGAGCGTGGAGCGCAAAAGTTTAGGATGAGTCATAGGGTTGTCTGCCCTAAAATAATGTAATTTAATGTAAAGTTGTGTCGGCCTACCCATGTTCCGCAGACCATGGGATTGTATAAATAGAGCGAAGCTCTAAGTGTAAAGATAGTTTTTGGGAAAAATAAGTAATAGATAGATGCAAAGGCATGGTTAAAGGATAGGAGTGGATCTGAAGTGGATTGGGTCGTAGTAGTAGGAAGAGGCTCTGCAGCTGAGTGCACAGAGGCCTAGTAGAGTCCGCAGCTGAGTGCACAGGGCAGAGTTAAGTCTGTAATGAACTGAACTTAGAGAGGATTATTAATAAAGATAAGGTTGATTCAGAATATTGTGCATCTGTTTGTAGATCTGTATTTCTATGTTCTGGTTATCTTTATGCATTTATATTGTTTTTCGTTACACGCACTTATCTGAAAGTGAATAAGTAATAAGAATGTTGGGCTCGCACAAACTAAGTTAAAGAACTAATATAATAGCACAATAAGAATTGGGATCAGGATAATACAAACGTGCGCACTGGTTGCGAAGGATAAAAAGTTGCGCAGGGCAACGCAACGCCTAGGTTAGGATCGCGAACCTCTAGAACCTTCATCAAGACATCCCTAGGGTGTGGAAACCTGGTTTTAGCACCCTCCCATACTACTTCTGGTGAGGCCTCAATCCGCGCTCCACAGACTGTTGCCGAAAGGGCCAATAGTATCGGGATTTGCTTAGCTAAATTCACTGCTGAACCCGGGTCAGGCCCCACATAGCCACCAAATGGTTTCGTTGCCAGGACTAGGATCTGCCTAAAGGATGTCTGATGTCATGCCACTGGAACCCAACAAAGAAGGAAATTGAAGAGTGGTTGGACAAGAAGATTCACGAGTTCGCGACACAAGAAAACAGAAATCCACAGGTATCTGAGAAAAGGTGGTTGGATCGCTACATGTATATAGAAATCCACGATATTTTCTTTGCATACTTTCCTTTTGAACTGTATGAGTGGATCACAAGATTAGCCGACAGCCAGGGAACGTGTAGGCTCGACCAACCAATAGTGTGGACTCCAGAATTAGTGCGCAGACTAGAAGCATCAAAAGATAAGATCACGCAAGTTGTGGACCATTGACTCGACCGGATAATAGGGGGATTTATCACTGAGTTTGCGGTAGACACGACCATGAGCTACAGCGAAGTAGAACGACGTTTTCTCGAGGGACCACGAGGTAAGTATATTAAATCTTTGAATACCTAGATTAAGATGATGTTATGTGAAATGCAGGTTATGCGAATACATTAATGTTTGAGATGACGCAAAGTAGAAAGATCTACAAAGGTACTGGGAATTAGAAAACATTCCCTTAATTTCACCTTCGCGAGAAAGCAAGGAAGAGCTCACTCGGGTCTCTCCGAAAAGTGCAGTCAGTGTGATAAGGCAGCGCAATTCGTAGTTACCACCTCCACCCACGCCACCACCCACTTCACCTCCCTCACCTCCATCTCCACCCACTCCACCTCCACCACCCCACATCTCAGCATGGTGAGTGTGATCAAACTACCCATATTCAGAGGAGTAGGGAATGAAGATTCGGACTAGTTCTAGTTCGTGGTAAGAACAGTGTGGGAAGCGCAAGAGGCCACAGACGACAACATTAAGAAGGCTACATTGGTGAGAGCGCTGCAAGATCGTGCATTGACATGGTATATCAAGCACTCTAATGACCACCCAAACGCAGGGATAACATAGATCCAGAATGCGTTGAACAGAGAATTTAGCCAGCCGAAGTCAAAGACACAGTCAATCATCGGGTTTAAAGATATCGCGATGCTCCCGGACGAGAATCCTTGGGATCTAGACCAAAGGCTGAAGAGTACAATCTGCGAGGCCAATATGATGCTAACGGATGCATAACATTGCACATGGTTTGTGGCATCCCTAACACCGCACTTGAGGACGGCGCTGTCACAATAGAAATTTTCCACCCAGGCCGAAGCGTTGGAAATGGCGATGAGGTTGCATGAGACCCCGATACAAGACCTTAGGTTGGGAATTCAACAAATCCATGTGTAACAATAGAATGTATGCCTGGAGATGCAAAGCTAGAAGCAGGATAAGGCACTGCAGCCAAAGGCACGCAAGGAAGTATGGTGCGTAAAATGCAAAGGCCAGGTCCATGACAAGGACCACTGTTCAATATTCGCAAACTACTTGGCAAGAGGGGGGCCAATGTCATTAAGACCAAAGGCACAGGCAGGGCCAAGTGTGACTCCCGTGTTATGGTGCACGATCTGTCAGATAGGAGGAAAACACACGACGGGCAATTGTCATTTGTTACAAAAGTATACACAGACTCCCCAACAGTTGTTTTGTAATTTCTATAGGTCGGTAGGCCACGACGAGCGCACTTGTCGCAACTACGAGCTAATGATGGATCGGACCCCAGTCTATAGGATGCAGACAGAAATGCGAGCCCTCGACCTAGCTGCAGGGATGGCACGTGATGGATTTCAGGGGCAAGGTCGAGGACAAAGAGGAATGGGACTAGGAAGGGATCACGGACAGTTAATTTGTTACAATTGTGGAGGAGTAGGGCACTATGCTCGCGATTGTACCGACCCAATGTGGATATCCTGCTTGTATTGTGCTTAGTTTGATCATGAAACAGTAGATTGTCCTACGTTGATCACACAGATGCACGAAAAAGGGGTATTTGTGCCTCCTCCAACCCAGAATATCCAAATGATGAGGTCTAAAGAGTGCGAGGAAGACTCGAATGTGAACATGATGCTTAGAAGTGGTGTGACCACAAGGGAGGATAAGGGGAAGCAGCCCAAGGAAGACACGTGGGTTCACAAGGCTCCTGCAAAGGAACCTAGGTTTTACTTAGAACACGCAAAGGAGATGTTTATGGAAGCTAAGAAGAGCTTCATGGAGGCCTCCACTTCAAGTAGTAAGGATCAACAAAAGCCAGGAATGGATCCTTCCATTCTCACTACCTTTCTAGAGACATGCATGAAATAGATACGTGACAACAAGGCAGTTAAGGGACTACAGGAGTTGAACACCAGGTGCACAGGGTCAGGAGAACCACGTTAGTCCGGAAACTGGGAAAGCATGCATTACACACTGGGAGGGAAATGAGATTGACGGTGCAGATTGGTGAGTATGAAATGGATCAGGTCATCCTAGATCTAGGATCGGACGTGAATGTGTTATCGAAGTAAACATGAGAATGCATGGGTAGGCCCATGTTACAGTGATCCCTTATTCAATTACGAATGGCGAACCAACAGAAGATTTTTCCCATGGAGAGGTTGCAAGGGGTAACAATTGATATCGAAGACGTGAGCATGCAGACAAACTTTGAAGTGATAGAGATTGTCAATGATAGTAATCCCTATCCCGCCCTGTTAGGAATAAACTGGGTCACTGATATGAACGGAGTCATCAACTTGAAGAAGCGGAAGATGATATTCAAGAAAAATTCCCTCCGTGTAGTAGTCCCGCTAGACCCAGCCGAAGGAGCACGCTACACTGAACCAGTGCGCGATGATGAAAGTGACGATGAGTTGGATTGTATTTACCAAATAACGACGCGCAACTAGGATCAGGTGAATCTGACCGCAGATGGGAGAATCTCGTGGGAGCATGAAAGCTCCTGCACTTTGGATTTAGATGAGGAAGTAGAACGATGGCAGAATCGATTGCACAAAGTGACAACGTTGAATTGCAACATGATGATTAGATCACTGTGCTGCGTAACAACAGAGGCAAGGGAACTGCTAACATATGATGGAGTGACAGTGGTGGATGAATTCTTGAACAAATTTGAAAGCGCAGTACCTGAACAACAGCAGTTCGATGCGTTAAAGTGGGCACTATGCGCAACACCCACACGATGGTGGAGTACACATCAAGGCAAGATTGAGGACTGGCGCATATGTAGAAGGATGATGTTCCTGCAGTTTAGAAGACCCCAGCTTCGAACAAGAGTCAGGTAACCAAGACAGAGTAACCTGCGCGCTCACCTGTGTCGATGGGTGCAGATGTGTGCTGTGCAATCCACACAAGCACACTCCAGACTAAGGATCGGAAATGGGAATAAGACACAACAGCAGGAAAAGTGATGTGCACCACAAGCGTTCCATGAAGAAGCATTCAAGAAGGTATGCAGAATCCTGAAGAGGGTTCACCAAGCAAGACGAACTGATTGGAACTTGCGCGTACCAGCAGTTGGATGGGCCTATAGGGCCATGTGCAAAAACCTGAATGTGGAAATGATTCCAGCGTTGAAGAGCAAAGACAAGACCATAAGAGCAAAGAAGAATCCTCGTACAACAGCTCCCATAGTTGGGATAGCACGTGAGGACCCAGATGAAGGAATTATGTAGATACAGGAAGCCATTCGGCGAGGGAACTTGAAACTTCGTGAACTCGAAGAAGATTGGGTACGGTTGAGGAAGAAAAGCATGCTAATGGACGCAGAATTCAACAAACTGAAAACTGAAATCGCGCAAGCCTGTATGTCGAGGAACTAAGAATGACAGGACAAGATATGGGCCAAAATACTACTGCATTAGAAGATTTCCATCGAGAATTTGTGGCTCTACTACCATGGATGTGATCACACATTACCAAACAAAGTAACCAGGGGAGTGCACTGCATAAGGAAGAATGCGCGACGTTGACTATCGTGAGGGAAATTGAGGAGTGCATGTGGACTAGGCTAGAAGGTGCATTGAAGCCTCGTACAGGTGGTGCGACCACCTGACTATTCGTAGAGAGCACAGTCTCGGCGCTCCAAGTAGTTGAAAGAGAGTGTGGGACTATAAAAGAGTCTATATGGGAGTAGCGTGATAAGGAGGTTGTGTGCATGATCAGTATGTCACAGGGGTCGCGCCCGCGCATGGGGGGGTGCGCTACCGCACGGGTAGGTTGGGAAGTGACCATTTGTGTCACTATTCATGACAAGATGTCCAAGTTAAGACATCGAGGAGCAAGCGGTGGGCAATTAGTACATGAAGTCAGAACTAGATTTGGGATGATCTGTCGTCAATCTCACATTAATGAGCCGAATGAGGGGGGAATGATCGAATTTGAATTCAAAAAGGCCTATAAATCACAGGTGGTTATCCACCGAACAACCCTTGGTGTGTTGAGAATTCAGTTGGTGCACTATCAATTGGGTATGGACCTTACGAATTTAGATGTTTGAGACATTACCGAAAGAGATGCAGGACTTCCTGAACAGAGTGATGTCAACATCTGAGGGAGTCGCGCAGAGCCCTATGTTGTCGATGGGAGATGCACCAGAAATTCCTAAATCGCCCCAGATGTCGAGGCCCAAAAAGGATCCACAGGGAACAAGACCAGTCCGCATGTCTCCTTGAAATCCGCGGTTTGGTAAACTGTCTACGGAAGACAAGGGAAAGACTATTAATCTTGAGACAGATGATGAGGAGGAGGATCCCCAAGCCTTCATAGAAGAGATTGAACAAAATGAAGAAATGGAGGAAGACATTTAGCCAATGCACACTGCAGCAAAACTGCCCAAATATGCCCCCCCATGGAGAGGGAAAGCAAAAGTACCCAAGGATTTGGATGTCATTAAGAGCACACTCGAAACCCCACTCCTCCCAAATGGAATTATGTTTGAGGGTTCAGTGTTGGGCCACATGCCCACGATGAAATTTGAATATTGGGACCTCGCGGACAGCAAAAAGTTCCCACATTTGGAGACTATCCAACTCATTAAACAAAGCAAGGAGGGGTCAGTTACAGCACTACAACCACAGAAATGGCTGCGCGGGGTGGAGGAGGCTGGGCTACTCCACTTACTATGGATTCCACACTTTCACCGGGAACCAATCACGATATTTTTCATCAGGTAACTACTTTGCCTAGTGCACGATGGGTACTTGTGGCTAGAGGAGCCTATTCCCATCACAACGGAGCTTTTTCATAGGTTTTCTCAACTTCCCTGTACGGGAAGAGACCCCGTGGAAATAGCTGGCAAAAGTAGAGACTTGGCACTCACATAGGCCATGAAGAAGAAATACAAGTTGGAGAAAAAGTAGAGGGGCTACATCATTACTAGCATCCAAGACAAAGGGGTGCACGTAGCCACCCAGCTACTAGCAAGAAAAGTGATGAGAACATGTTGCGGCAATGAGGTACCAGCAATGGTCATCGTGCTAGCTGAACAATGCGCAGAGGGGGTACAGTTCAACTAGGTGCAGTTCCTCTACGAGGAGTTTCTGACGAACTACAAGGAGGCCCAGGAGCAGGGTAAGACCTTCCACTACGCGTGGTTGCTCTTATCCATCTTGTTGGTTGCAGGGGAATTGCCTAAGGACAGTCAATTTCCTCCTCTTGAACAGGACTTACCAGAGGCAACAAAATATGCGTCGCTCTGGGCGACAAAGGACACCACATGAATCCGCGAGATCAAGATCTTCTGGATACTCATGGAGGCAAGTGTCCACATGTGGATCAACAAAAGGTCATGCCTATCCCCCACAGTGTACGACATTCTGCGAAGCTTTGGAGACTTTAAGGCGGATATGCATAATGTGTATATCAAGGTGCGGAAGGATCCGGAGCAGATCTGGACCAAACTCCCTTTCATCACAATTGATGACGCTGTTTTCACGGTGCTCGACTCATGGCCACTTGAATGGCGCACCCCAGATCTGGCAGCACATGATGAGACAATGATACAAAGATAGAAGGATGCCACCAAGCTACTCGCACAACAGAAGCGGAATGAGTAGTTCGCCAAGGAGGTAAGGGCTTCCTACGAGGCAATGAAGGTCGTCGCAGAGCAGACCAAGACCGCCAAAAAAGTAGCAGCAGCTAGGGCCACCACGACGTAGGAGGAAAGAGGCCCAGACCTGACCATAGGATAGGGGATAGATGACACGGAAAAAGGCACAGGCCCAGGCACGACATCTACACAATTGAAACGGTCAGACAGTGATACTGACCCAGCAGCTAGTGAAGCTACAACAGGCTAAGGCGTTGAAGGAACAAGTCGATTCCGCGCACCAAAAGGAGATAGTACTTAAAGCACGCGTCCAGCCTTGGATTGATGAGGCCTTCCTCATCACTGCCAACATTGAAGGAAAGCTCGCGTAGATGAAAGTGATGCAAGCTTTACGATAGGGATTTTCTTCTGACAACAAGCATTCAATCGAGCAAGTAGAGCAGATCCAGCAAACGGCAGAGCAGTGAGCTGCGGACCTTTGCGCAGCCCATACACAGTTAGAAGTGCTTCGTGCCAAGATCGTCGCACAGACTCAAGATGAGTCACAATGATTATGTTAGGGGCCTGTTGGGCAGCAGATCCCCCCACAACATGGTTTTGGGGCTTAAAGCCCGAGTTTTGGTCAATGTGATGTAAAGACTCTGTGAAATGCAGGCGAGGAGCGCAAAAGTTTAGGATGAGTCTTAGGGTTGTCCGCCCTAAAATAATGTAATTTAATGTAAAGTTGTGTCAGCCTACCCATGGTCCATGGACCATGGGATTGTATAAATAGAGCGAGGCTCTAAGTGTAAAGATAGTTTTTTCGGAAAAATAAGTAATAGATAGATGTGAAGGCATGGTTAGAGGATAGGATTGGATCTGAAGTGTATTGGGTCATAGTAGTAGGAAGAGGCTCTGCAGCTGAGTGCGTAGAGGCCTAGTAGAGTCTGCAGCTGAGTGCGCGGATCCCTGCAGCTGAGTACGCAGGGCAGAGTCGAGTCTATGGTGAACTAAACTTCGAAAGGATTATTAATAAAGATAAGGTTGATTCAAAATATTGTGCATCTGTTTGTAGATATGTATTTCTATGTTCTGGTTATCTTTATGCATATATATTGTTTTTGGTTACGCGCACTTATCTGAAAGTGAATAAGTAATAAGAATGTTGGGCCCGCACAAACTAAGTTAAAGCACTAATATAATAGCATAGTAAGAATTGGGACCAGGATAATATAAAGGTGTGCATGGGTTGCAAAGGATAGAAAGTTGCGCGGGGCAGCGCAGTGCGCAAGTTAGGATCGCGAACCTTCATAACCTTCATCAAGACATCCCTAGGGTGCGAAAACCTGGTTCCAACACCCTCCCATACTACTTCGGGTGAGACCTCAATCCGCGCTTCGCGAACTGTTGCCGAAAGGGCCAGTAATACCAGGATTTGCTTGGCTAAACTCACTGCTGAACCCGGGTCAAGCCCCACGTAGCCAATACTGCAAATGATAGTAGAATCCCTTCAAGGGTTGAACAACATCATGCTTCCTACCTTTTATAAGTTGTGCATAATCCAAAGAATTCAACTTTGGCACATTCATGTTGAATCTCGAATGTGAAAACTTAATGTTTCAGGTGTTCCAAAACTTTTACATCGACTCATCCAGACTGTGTCCAAACAAGCATGCAAAATATTGTGTATTTTTTCTTAGAAGGAGATGTTGACATCTCCAAGATACTAAGATACAAATTGTTAACTGCTTTGAGAAAGGAACTAGTTGTATCACTAGCCGCCTATGATCTAGTCGAAAGGTTGGTCATGAAAAACATAAAATTTCTCAAAAGAGTGTTAACTAAGGAGCTAAATAAGATTGATGGAGGGAGCAAGAACAAAGAAAATAAAACATGTAGCAAGAATGAACTAAGAAGGAAAGGATTATGATTTATCTGCAAGGGACCTTAGGCACTTAACCATGTAGGTTCGGGTGATAGGGAGGAGGAAACAAGGATAGAACAAAAGGAGATTCCTTCATATCATTGGGAGTCTTCTATAGTTGGGTCTATTAATTTTTAGGATGGTGAACAACAATATGATATTATTCAAGGAGATTTGCAGGATGACAAGCATTCAAAAGTGCATGAGGAAATTATACATAATGGTGTTGATGAGGTAGAATCCTTGATCTAAACTTATGTAGGAATGCAACAAAATACAGATAGAAACATAAACACAGAAATGCAACAGAAATAAAACTTCACTTCATTAATATCCAAGAACTGAAATATGCTTACATACATAATGGAAATAAACTAGCCCGGGTGATGGTAGCTTACCTCTTAAAAATATGTGGCGCTACATGCCTCTGAATTGTGTTATAATGAGGCTCAAAGGCCTATTTATTATTGAGAAATAATGGAAAACCCTAAACATCCAAAAATCTAACCCTAGGAGATGAAGCACCAAAACTATGGGCCTCGTTGGGGTAAATTGATACATCAACTTCCCGGGGTTGTAATTTTGGCATACGATCTTTGTTTGACGTGCACCATACCTCGTTATAAATATCTATCCGTGGACTATAACTTTCAATTACAAACATCAATAAATATTGATGTTTTCTTTTTTTCCAAAAAAAACTTCGTTTAGGGCCTCAAAACAGCTCCAGAAGTTCAAGACCCAAAAAAACTGCCAAAAACAGTAAATTGTGCTACAATTAAGGAAACTCAAAAACTGAAAGAAACAATGGTGGGGGTCCAAGTAGAATAGGTGGGTGGACACTAATATCCACCTAGATAACTCCTATAAAATTGATTCCATAGGTCTCCAGGAGGATGTCCATAAAGAATATGAGCAACTAAGTATAGATAGCAATCCACCAATGCATCTATGTTTGACAACTGGAGAGGATGAACAAAAAATTGTCTTAACATATGGAGGAAGCTAGGGAGACTTGAGTAAGGAGTCAGTAGTAGTGAACCAACATGATGAGCATGATCATGATGGGGGACATGAGAGACATAGTGTGCAAGATGAACCATTCCCAGAGAGTCAGTCAAAGGCTCAAGTTGAAGCTGTGATAGTTGGCCATTTGGTGCTGACAGGTACAAAGACATTTAGCATGGCACTAGAATCGCTAGTAGATGACTTTCAGGGAAATATCATGAATTTCAAGATAGATCTTATGATGTTGAAGAAGAGAGGTTGGACAACCTAAGACACTTTCTTACAAGAAAGTAGAAAATTTGAGGAGCTCATAGGGGTATGTGTCGAGTCGGCAGCCAAGTTGTATGGTGTAGAGGAACATCTCATGTTCCTCACAAGGTAGGAGGAGGAGTACAATTGGGACTTCCAGAGCAGCCCTCTATAGGAGTACATAGATAGGGATTATGGTACTACCAACCCACCTTTATACACTAGGGAGATCAGGAAAGAGTTCTCCAAATGGATCATGTTGGGTAACCAGGTGGAGCAACATGATTTGAGCATTAGGTAGCATCAGCATAGTAGAGTTGTTCCATGTGCAGTCATTCATGCATTAGATCCTTCCCACGAAATGGATTGGCGAGAGATTATGAGTTGGAACCCTATTGATGGGATGATTCCTAGGAGGATACTCTTAGTCAAGGGCATATTGCAGCTTGGCCCCTTAGGCACGGATATTGATGGAGGGATGAGATGGTATAATAACCCACAGGTCCCGAGACTTAGGTGGAATCGAGATCCAAGTGAATCTATTGAGGATAGGATTGGCCGTAGGATTTTTTGGGTTCCAGGTACCGAATGATCCATTCAGGATCATTTGGAGTGGAGGCATGGAATAGCACTTTGGTTTATATGGGATCTTCATATTGGTATAAAAATGTGTTCACTATGGATATATGTGGATTGCTTGAGGGTAAGCAATCTTGGGTCGGGAGGATTTATAATATTCCCTTTTCTTGATTTGGTCAAAATGGACGAAATCTACCGATGGTATTTATCATGGTATTTTCTCATGCTATCTGCCCATGGTATTTGACTTCATTTTTCGAGGGAAAATAATAAAATAAGGAGAGTCCATAAAGCCTATAAAAGGGGATAGGAGCTATGAATTTGGATCATTACGAGTTTATCTATCTTATTATGTTTTCTTGAGAACTCTATGTGGTTAGTTCCATTTTGTTCCCGAGACGAAAACCCTGCGATGATCTTTGTTGGATGGATCCATCCAAGATTCACAAGTGTGATTCAATGTCTTAGATTAGTCAGTAGTGAGAAGCCATGCATGCCATTGGCACAGGTTTCAATATGACCTGTATCGGCATATATTTTTGTTTCCAATTCTTAATATAAATAAGTGGTTGCATTTTTCTTTCTCAAATCCCTTTGTGTTGTTTGTTTTGGGTTGAAGCATTTTTTATATGACACTATAATGTGCCAGATCTATTGGAAAATTTTTCATTTGGGATCTTACAAAATCCCTTAGTGCTAGTAGCATAAACTTCCCATGTGGGACACATTTTCAATAGATAGACTAGAGCCTTTTCCTTTTCTACCATTGTTTCTTACCATATAACTAAATCTAGTTTCTTAAATAGGATACAATCTACTAGAGATATTAGAGTTTGGGAAGATCTCAGAACCCTTATGTTGAAGGACATGATCTTCATTAGGAAGTAGATGCACTTGTAAATTCTGCTCTAAGGTCCCCAAAAACAGTTGCTTCCTGAGAAACATTGACTTCGTAGGATGGGTTAGGATCGAAGGAGGAAATAAGCATTCCTCAACAGTTTCAGAAAAAACGAGAGTTTAAATCCATACCCAAGCTTCCACATAAAGAAAAAAAATTATATTAGTTTCCTTTTTCCCCTCTTCCCCCTCCCACTGGAACTTCTCTTACTCTCTTCATGGACAATATTGACATTTTTTTTCCTAGAATAAGTTCCTTTTGATCGTCAGAGGTATGAGACCCATCAACAAGGAGGAAACCAGATTCTTTATTTCAACATCTTCTAATATTGGAGAGAATTCCATATTCTGAACATGTCTATGACAAATGGGAGAGAGTGAGGAAACTCTTTGTTATTCATGATCATCATTAACCTTATCTTTGGCTAGGGATAAAGACAAGAGTGCATTTCCTAGGGATATTAAATCCTTTGAGGCCATATTCACTTTTCTCTAGACATCTTGGTTTGGAATATGTTCAAGTGCCATCTTATCATGATTCCATTCATTATTATTATCTTTTCGAGACCCCTCTAGAGAAAGCCCCTAAGAATCAAGTGGGAGCCCACTGCTATACACCATATATCACAACCAATGGGGTATTTATTGACACATGTTTCTTCTCAATCCTTACCACCACATCCTTCTAAAAACCAAACAGGACATTCCGCTATAAGATGTCCGGTTTTATGGAAACCAGACATCTGAAAGGCATTCCCTAGAAATACACATGTTTCCTTATGGAAAATGTTCCCCAATATATGTCAATGGATAACAAGAGTCCTTTGGATAGGTCTACTTCCATGAGGAACCATACTTCCCTCTTATCCAGTAATCTTGAACATCCTTCATCTACGTAGTAAATTTTACCTATCCTCTTAGCAATCTCCATAATCGATTTATTTGACCATAATTCGAGGGGGAGGCCAGGTATTTTGGCGCATACTATCTTCCTTTTAGGGGACTCCATAATTGGGTCAAAAACAATGTTCTGCATTTGCAACACTAAGAAACCACGACCTCGAACCCAAGGCAAAGCCAAGATATTGATATCATCCTCTTTTTTTAAGAAATAGAAATTAAACCAATTGTTCACTAGCATGCTCACCTTAGGCTTGTATCTAAGCAGAGTATGCCAACTTTTTTGTATCCATTCCTTCATTTTGGCTCCATTCATATTGGCATGCTCCAGTTGACCCACCAGAACCCACTTCTTCAGTGTTCCTACATTCTCCCAATAAACTTCAAATCCTAGAATGAGTTTATGAATCTCTTCCTAATCTTTAATTGGTTAGTTTTTTCCCTTGTTCCCATAGTTCCTTTTCAGGGTTCCATCCACATGGATTCTTGTTGGAATCAACATGACCACCCTGATGCAAGGATATGATCATTTGCTCAGGGATCTTGATCGAAGGTTTGGGTTGCCTATCCCTAGCAGCGAGCTCAATCTCTGTTTTTATCATGACATCTACTAATTCTTCCATGTCAGAGATGTGGTCTAGTATGTTTGGATGACCTTCCATGTTGGATAAAATATTGACAATGCCACCTACCACCATGTTTAGATACAATTTCCCACCTTTTGATAGTTTAATTTGAATTTGGGCACGAACATCTTATGGGTCAGCCGAAACTAGCAAGTCTTAATATAGTACTGGTGGAATGGAAGATGTGGCATGACTTACTTCTGATACCACAACCAATCCCCAATCCCTCAAACAAGGGTGCAAAATCAAAATTTCCTTACTCGCCTACCAATGAGCAGAGAGAACACCAATGATTCTGATGTCAAATGTTGATTATATGGCAGAATCCAAAGTATATGGTCTGAAGGCCAAGAATGTTTGGAGACAATGAGTTTGGTAGTAACACTTACCAATTTTAGTCACTCTCCCAAGCAAAGCCAACTTCGTCTCTATCCACTAAAAGGCACCCACTCATGTTATATAATTTGACCAAACCCTAGTGACCAAAATCCCTCAAAAAATATCTCCTTTCATGCAATCAAAAATTGCAACTTTGGCGGCATTATCCATTAAATGGATGTCCTTCAAGAGATCTATTAGCCCACTAAACAAATATTTTCTCCCTATCCAATTAAATGACTCCTAGAGTCTCTTACGTTTTATTGACTCCAAACTCAAATTTGTTCACTAACTTGACCTACCATATTGATTACAATTATGGATCAAAATTGGCTCCCACTGCATCACTGATCGCCAATGACCAACAAATCCAAAGGAGAACTGGGGAAAATCCATGAACCTAAGGAGCATAGTTTCAGTAAAAAACTATGCCCATTGATCAGCTCGAAAACATATGTGTTCCAAGAGGAATACATCAACCTGTAAAATCCATACAAAATTGATAAATCTCCATGCGTCTTTTCAAACACCCTAGTAACACCCTGATTACAAAAATCAAAAAAATGTTCTCTAGGAGGCCCACTCTGGTTTGGTCTGCATTATTTGGACTCTATAACACCCAACATAAGAAGTCAGTCCCTTTGTACTTTCCTATGGCCTGGGAGGGAAGAAAACATATTTACCCTACAACACCAACATATACATAATAGAGGCTACATTTCATCCATCTACCACCACACCTACATCCAAATTTTCCATCTTTATGGTTCATATCCCCAATGCTACCATTATCCACTCTTGTTTCCTCAACATACGCTTCTTTCATAAGTTGTTGTAAATATTTGGGGGGTACATATATTCAACCTAAATAACTTCTAAAGATTCCCTTCACCTTTTATCCAAACAACTTAAATAGTGTGATTAACAAACTCCATTTGTGATATAGACCAGACTTCACTTTGTTACATCGACCTGCTAGAAAGTCGATAATGGTCTATAGATTTCTTTGCTTATTTGATTTGCGTATATCAATAACCATAAGGATTATTAGAAAGAGCACTCCAAAATCAATCCCATCAGTTGGATTAATTCATATATAAATAGATCAAACATTCTTGAAACTCATATATAGTTAACCCTCAGCTCAACCTTAGTATTCAAAAGGATAACATTCTTACTAAACAATGGTTTAGAGATGACGAAGCTCTAAAAGCTCCCACTGAAGACATATCCAATCTTTCTCAACTTCAGTTTTTGCATCTCTATTCCTGCAGAAGACCTAAGACATCTCCAGATCTTCTGAGTTGGGATGATCCCAACATGGAGATGATCTTATCATTGGGTCTCAAATACCGACAACTCTCTTCATAATTTTCCATTTCCTAGACTTCCATATTAACCTCTATAAAGAACCTACAATTGTACAAGGATTTACTAACCTATAGTTCGGTTTGTTACTATAGTGATGCTTCAAATGCCAACATTATTGATAAATGAAACCTTACCATGCCTTGTCACACACAATGTTCAATTGGGCAATACTCTAAAGGGCTAAATTTATTTTACAATTTCGATAAATGTGTTGTTTTTATCTAACTGTTTAATGATTTTTCTTTCTCTTTCTCATTAGAGAAATTTTGAGCTAAATAATGGGCCTCAAAACAAAAATCTACAACAAAAATAATTTTTTTAAGAACCAATAGGATTCAATATGATGATATCAATCATGGGGGGTGATTCACCATTTTTGGAGTAAAAAGGTAAAAAGATAAAAATGAAAATAAAAACTACTTTTTCAACTTGTATTTCCATCTTATCTCCCTATGGTTTTACTCAAACTTCAAGTGGGAGCACTCATTGGATGCAGAATTTAATTTTGCATCAAAGGAGTACCCATGTTGCATACTTTCGATAGAACCTACTACACGAAAAATGTGAAATACATGAAAAATGTGATTGCAATCATGCTTTTTCATGTATTTCACATTTTTTGTGTACTAGGGTCCATTGAAAGTATGAAACATGGGTACTCCTTGGATACAAAATTAAATTTTGCATCCAAATAGTGCTCTCACTCGAAATTCGAGTAAAATCACCGAGAGGTAAGTTGAAAATATGAGTTGAAAAGGTAGTTTTTTTTCCCTCCAAAACTTGATGAGGTAATATAATATTATTTTATTTTATTTTATTTTCTATTGTGGTTCACAGCAACTGAGTGAACGCTACATCTACGAGAATAATTCGGGCAGATCAACCCGAAGAGATATACCCATCGGCTTATCCAGTCAGACCTAACCCCAAGGGTGTCGAGGAGATTTGACCTTGTGACCTCCCAACTAGAAATGCACTTAGCAATGGGAACTCGACCAACTAAGCTATACCTTGTAGCAATATAATCTTATTTTATTATTTCCACTATTATTTTATAATATAACTTAGGAGGCCCATTTAGACCTCAAAATTTCCGTAATAATTATTTCCTTATTTTTTCTCTTTCTTTTTCTTTGTTGAATGGGTAATTTTTAGTTGTTTAATTTGTAATTTTGAACATATAAATAGATTTTGGGTTTTATTAAGAAATTTATATTGTGCAAAATAATATAGCTCAAATTTCTTATTCTAAAAAAATTTGTTAGACATAGATTTTAGGTCAAATTAAATAGAAGATATACTCGAAAAAGAAGAAAACATAAAACAATTGGACTATGTTTTTATAATATAGTCCCAAACTCTTTTTGATTATCTGGTTTAATTATTTATTGTTAGTCATATGTAATGTACATAACCACTTTTCATAATGATATGCTAACATATAGAAATAGAAATAGAAAGTGTAATTATTTCTCAAACATAGCAGTGATCTAGTGCATTTATAAATATTATAAATAATGTAAATAGAATAGTTAAGTCAATAATCTAGAACACGTACTTTTAAAGAGAGATTACGTCAATTGGTTGTTGATGTGGGAAGTTTCCTCCAAACTATAGGCAATATTGCACTAATTTATTTTTCAACAAGTCACCCTGAACTTGGCTATGAGTTCACAAGGACAAACATAGTCCCAATCTCTTTTTGATTATCTGGTTTAATTATTTATTGTTATTCATATGTAGTGTACATAACCACTTTTCATAATGATATGCTAACATATAGAAATAGAAATAGAAAGTGTAATTATTTCTCAAACATAGCAGTGATCTAGTGCATTTATAAATATTATAAATAATGTAAATAGAATAGTTAAGTCAATAATCTAGAACACGTACTTTTAAAGAGAGATTACGTCAATTGGTTGTTGATGTGGGAAGTTTCCTCCAAACTATAGGCAATATTGCACTAATTTATTTTTCAACAAGTCACCCTGAACTTGGCTATGAGTTCACAAGGACAAACAACAACTCTCTCATCCCAATTCCCACTAATTCCATAGCATATTCATTCATGCAACCATTATAATCATTAGCTCTCTTTCCCTCTTCAATCTGCACAACTCAAAGAGTGGATCTCCTTCTCTATAATATAATCATATGGCCTATCACATCACTTTTTAACCTTCATATAGATTGCCTAGGAAAATATCAATGTTGGGATATATGGGGATTTTCATTATTGGATTCTACAAAAAATTGCAATCCAACCCCATTAAAGGCTTTGATCCTCTCTTCTTGTAAGAACATTCCTTGCGAACAAGGCTAGAATGGTGATATGAATGATGGTGAGAATGACCCTTATCTTTACATAAACAAGGAATAAACATCCATGCTTTGAACTAGCCACTTAGCACTCAAAAAACCACTTTGGAGCCTTTCCCCAAATTAGGTTAAAATTATCATGTAAGTTTTGTTTTGGAATAAATATTGTATTTCCTAGCTTTCGCCCCTTTGGACCCCTTTCAAATAATTTTGTCTTTTTGGTTTAACTATTTAATTTTTTTCTTTCTCTTTCTCATTAGAGAAATTTTGAGGTAAAAAATGGGCCTCAAAACAAAAATCTACAATAAAAATAAATTTTGTAAGAACCAATCGAATTCAATATGATGGTGTCAACCATGGGGTTTGTTATCACTCCAGGAAACTCTCCTAGGTTGTAGCTCGGAGATGCCTGGTAACATATAAATCTTCAATATCATTCTCTGAACTATTGGAATAGATTGGGGTTTGGATCAAGTCAGATGACTGTTTCAACTCTGTTTTCACTCAAGACATGCATGAACACCCTCAGCTTGACAAGGCTTTAGACCACTAATGTTCAATAATTTATAGATTCAATGAATAGGTGGAGAATCCTGACTGTACCAGAAGATACATACATGAACACATATGAATGGCTAGCTACATGAAGTAAATGAAGCTTGCAATTTTAATTTATCAACACAGAGATAAGATGACAGTTATCTAACATTAGACATAGAAGAAAACATGAATAACCTATTCAAGTGCAAGCATAGAACAGAGGAGAAGATGGCAATTGAACATGTAACCACAAAAGAAGCTTGTATTACTGGAATGAAGATGAGACGCTGGGAGGAACAGAGTATCCGCAGTCTCCAAAAGTTGAACCCTTATTCCCTCCAACTTTCAGCCATTTATAGGCTTTTTACAATACTCTCGAACTCTCTGAGGTTTGAGATGTCTCAATCTATCCCCTCTGTCTTCTAACTACTTGATGCCATAACTAGACAAACATGAGCACAGAGGGCTCTGTTTCTAACAAACATGGTAATCAAATTCTGGTAATTTTGTTGCGCTGTCAGGTGGCTCGCTCATGTGATCCGGATTTAAACTAGAACGCAACAAATTACAGAGATAACCATATACACAAATATGCAGCGGAAATAATACTTCATTTCATTAATGGAAAATACTGAAATATGCTTACAATCAGATGGAAATAAACTAGCTAGGGCGATGGTAGCTTATCTCTGAGAAGAGATGTGTTGGCTACATGCCTCTGAACTGACTTACAATGAGGCTCGAAGGCCTATTTATTGTTGAGAAACAAATGAAAAACCCTTAACATTCCAAAACCTAACCCTAGGAGATGAAACGCCAAACTGTGGGCCCCGTTTGGGGGTAAGTTGGTACATCAACTTCCCGGGGTCGTAACTTTAGCATATGATCTCCGTTTGACGCGTACAATAGCTCATTAGAAAGATCTATTCGAGCACTATCATTGTTGGAACGGCAACAGACCCGTGTTGCCCCTGGGATCCCAAAAAACGTCGTTTAGGGCCTCAAAACGGCTCCGGAAGTTCAGGACCCGAAAAACTGCTAAAAATAGTAAGTTGTGCTACAATTAAGGAAACTGAAAATGCTGAGAAAGACAATGGTTGGGGTCCAGGTGGACTTGGCAGGTGGCCACCAATATCCACCTGGATCATTCCTCCCCCCTTAGGAAGCAATGGTCCCCATTGCGTTGAGCTCCCCCATGAGATGAAGAAACTTCTGCTGAACCTGTTCCCTGGTGAACCACTTGCCCTGCTGAAGGAGTTGGCCTGCTTTGACAACTCGGTACAGTTGGATATTCTGTTGGCGAGTGTTCTTGATCTGTGTGTCCATGATCCGATCAGTTGCAGCTTGTTCCATGCAATCTGGATTTAATTCTGTGGGTTGGAGCTGTTCTGCAAT
>APFE030891640.1:172593-200815 GCA_000404065.3 Pinus taeda
TATCTCTGAGAAGAGATGTGGTGGCTACATGCCTCTGAATTGTGTTACAATGAGGCTCGAAGGCCTATTTATCGTTGAGAAACAATGAAAAACCCTTAACATTCCAAAACCTAACCCTAGGAGATGAAATGCCAAACTGTGGGCCCCGTTTGGGGGTAAGTTGGTACATCAACTTCCTGTGGTCGTAACTTTAGCATATGATCTTCGTTTGACGCGTACAATAGCTCATTAGAAAGATCTATTCGAGCACTATCATTGTTGGAACGGAAACACTGGTCCATGTTCCCGTGTTGCCCCTGGATTCCCAAAAAACGTTGTTTAGGGCCTCAAAACGGCTCCGGAAGTTCGAGACCCGAAAAACTGCTAAAAATAGTAAGTTGTGCTACAATTAAGGAAACTGAAAATGCTGAGAAAGACAATGGTGGGGGTCCAGGTGGACTTGGCAGGTGGCCACCAATATCCACCTGGATCATCGTGCCAGCGATGTTCCATGATCATTTCTGTTGGTTCAGCTGCATCTTGTTGTTGTTTTTTCCCCTCTCGGCCATGCATTCCATTATTTCAGTTCAACTATCTGACTGTCAAAAACATTGACAGAGCCAACTAATTTCCTCCCCAGGTGACTGATGAGAAGTGGGGTATGGGGGTACATGGGCCATTGGATGGCGTGGATTGATAGTTGGGATGTTGGTCGGGTGGTGGAGGATGAACTGTGGTGATCGTGAATGAGGGTCGTTGGATCGGGGGAAATGGATGGAGGAGATCAATCGTCGGAGGCTTAAAGTCGTGGCGGGAGCGAAATAAGTCCAAGATGTCAGATCTTAGATGGGTAGATCGAACGGCTATCAGGCAAAGGAAACACTCGACGGATAATGCCCGAGAGTGGTTTTATTCGAGCGAAAATGGTTTCTATCAGGTGGTCATCGGGCGGTAAGCAGTAAAGGTCGGAGCTCGCCTTATTCCATTCATCGTGCGCCATGTAGCAGCGGAGGAGAGAGAGGAAACCGCTTTTAACGGGCGAGTATCCCTCTCGCTTGTTGCCCGAGCGATATGCACGATAGCCATTAGATCTGGCGAAACTGATCTAACGGTGGTGATTGGTCGAGCATATGACGTTGGTCGGATGAAGCGCGGACCGTCAAATCAGGGGGAAGATCGACGGCGGGGGACATGAAGGTATGAGATGACCTCGAGAAATGTGCAAAGGGTGAATATGGATGGAAAGGTAAGGTTTTCGAGGGCTTTTGCGCATTAGTGCATGGGGGAAAGATGGATTAATTCACGTAGGGCCAAGGCAAAAGTGAGCTTTGTTATGATGTGAGGGTTGGGTTAGGACATGAGTAAACGTGAGTGGGAGTGGATGAGTGAGAGAAGTGAGGTGATGGACTATATGGGAACCTCTCCGAGACAACAGAATAAACCATTTCCCTCCTTTAGTCTTCAAAATAGCAGCACCGTGCCTCAGGGCTAACAGGGTCATTCACCATTTTTGGAGTAAAAAGGTAAAAATAAAATAAAATAAAATAAAATAAAAAATAAAAAAAACAACCCTACTTTTTCAACTCGTATTTCCAACTTATCTCCCTATGATTTTACTCAAATTTCAAGCGAGGGCACTCATTGGATGCGGAATTTAATTTTGCATCCAAGAAGTACCCATGTTGCATACTTTTGATAGAACCTACTAAATGAAAAATGTGAAATACATGAAAAATGTGATTGCAATCATGTTTTTTCATGTATTTCACATTATTTTTGTGGTAGGGTCCATTGAAAGTATGAAACATGGCTACTCCTTGGATACAAAATTAAATTATGCATCCAACTAGTGCTCTCACTCAAAATTTGAGTAAAATCACCAAGAGGTAAGTTGAAAATACGAGTTGAAAAGGTATTTTTTTTTTCCCTCCAAAACTTGATGAGGTAATATAATCTTATTTTATTTTGTTTTATTTTCTATTGTGGTTCACGGGAAATGAGTGGCCGCTACATCCACGGGAATAATCTGGGCACATCAACGCAAAGGGATCTACCCATCCTCTTATCTAGTCATGCCTAACCTCAAGGGTGTCAAGGAGATTTGACCCTGTGACCTCCCAATTGGCAATGTACTTAGCAATGGGAACTCAACCAACTAAGTTATCCATTGGAGCAATATAATCTTATTTTATTATTTCCACTATTATTTTATAATATTACATATGAGTCTCATTTAGACCTCAAAATTTCTGTAATAATGTTTTCCTTCCTTTTTCTCTTTCTTTTTCTTTCTTGAATGGGTAATTTTTAGTTGTTTAATTTGTAATTTTGAACATATAGATAGATTTGGTTTTTTATTAAGAAATTTATATTGTGTAAAATAATATAGCTCAAATTTCTTATTCTAAAAAAAATTGTTAGATATAGATTTTAGGTCAAATTAACTAGAAGATATGCTAGTAAAAGAAGAAAAACATAAAACAATTGGAATATGTTTTTTATGATATAGTCCCAAACTCTTTTTGATTATATGGTTTAATTATTTATTGCAATGCATATGTAGTGTACCTAACCACTTTTCATAATGATATGCTAACATATAGAAATAGAAATAGAAAAGCATAATTATTTCTCAAACATAGCAGTGATCGAGTGCATTTATAAATATTATAAATGATGTAAATAGAATAGTTAAGTCAATAGTCTAGAACACTTATTTTTAAAGAGAGATTGTGTCAATTGGTTGCTGATGTGGGAAGTTTCCTCCCAACTATAGGAACTATTGCACTAGTTTATTTTTCAACAAGCCACCCTGAGCTTGGCTATGAGTTCACAAGGACAAACAACAACTCTCTCATCCCAATTCCCACTAATTCCATAGCATATTCATTCATGCAACCATTATAATCATTAGATATATTTCCCTCTTCAATCTACATAACCCAAAGAGTGGATCTCCTTCTCTATAGTATAATCATATGGCCTATCACATCACTTTTTAACCTTCATATAGATTGCCTAGGAAACTATCAATATTGGGATATATGGGGATTTTCACTATTGGCTTATACAAAAAATTGCAATTCAACCCCATTAAAGGCTTGGCTCCACTCTTCTTGTAAGAACACTCCTTGCGAACAAGGTTAGAGCGGTGATATGAATGATGGTGAGAACGACGCTTATCTTTACATAAACAAGGAATAAATATCCATGCTTTGAACTTGCCACTTGACACTCAAAAAACCACTTTGAAGCCTTTCCCCAAATTAGGCTAAAATTATCATGTAAGTTTTGTTTTGGAATAAATATTGTATTTCCTAGATTTTTCCCCTTTGGACCCCTTTATCCCTATTCTTAGTCATCTATAATAAAATCATATCCCACCCATCATTTTAATTTCCCTCAACATGCAACCAATGATGTATATTTTTTTATTAATATCATTAATGTACATTGTTTCATTACCTAGCCCTTGTGCATATTGTTTGGTACACAATATAATTCACACACACACACACACACACACACATATATATATATATATCATAATTACATTTTTTGGATAGAAAAATAAGGGGTTACATTCCTCTCCCCTTCATTTTTGCACTATCCTTAGTGCACATCAAATATAGATGTTCGTATATATTATTTTTATGTCAAAAATTCAAATTAATTACAAGTATGCTTCCCACATTGCATTTGTTGTCTACCATGTCAAATCTTCATGATTATAGCAAGTTAATTGGACTTTTACCTACCAAATGGATTGGTTCCAAAGCACCTTGACTATATGGTCCATGATACACATTGGGCATGCCTAAAACTTCCTTGTCACACCTAAATCATAGCCCAATCAATAACATGGTTAGGATCAAGTATATAATTTTAATAAAGGTACATGAAATACATTATGCATAACACGGATGCAAGCATAGATGAAATTGGTCATATCTTATCCAGTATCTTGAATGGTCCGCAAATATGGTTACCAAATTGGTGCAACTTCCCGGTTTCATGGACTTTTTTCCTTCGCTCTTAGAAATACATCTTCATCCACTCAAAATTATATGGCTAGTATGCCCTTGTTTTCATATATTTTCTACATAACTTGTATTTCATTCATGTTTTGCTTGAATTTGACCATTTTCTCTTTCATCTCCTTAAGCGTCTCAAGTCTAATCACTACTTTATCTATTGGATTGTTTGAGCTCACTAGACTTTTACACTTTCTACCATATATTGCTTCAAATGTACAAATTTTCATTGATGTCTGAGACCCACTATTGTAAGAAAATTAAACTAAATGTTGATGTTCTTCCCAATTGGATGGCTTATCCAAAGCCAGTAGTGCAACTTAAAACTCTCTCTACTATTATCCAATGCTCCTTCCCTAATTTTGCAAATACATGTTGATGTAGGAGGTCGATTGAACAGCAACTGAACAGCAATTGAACAACAACTGAACAACAATTGAACAACAAATAAACATCAATTGAACAGCAATTGAACAAAAATTGAATAGCAACTGAACAATAATTAAACAGCAACTGGTCCCGCGTTCACTTCCCACGTTGACTTTCCCTTTAGAAGACAAGCACTTCACACCGTATCGTTGATCTCCTCTCTCTAGATCTAATGGTCGGCAGTGACATTGCAAATCGCAATTTCTCTCGACCAAGGTTCATTCCCTCATGAATGATGCGATGCAATATAATCCAACTGCCAACAATCAACAGTCATCCAACGGTTGACAATGATATTGCACAGGGTACTTACGTGACACTTACTCGCCTCATGGAGCCGATATGGTTTATAAACTCTGATCACTTTAAACCCTGATATCCATTGGATAACAGAGGCCATCAAATCCTACGGCATACGGGTCTACAACCAACACACAGGTTAAAAATAGGCCTAACCCCACCGTTGACTATGACGTAAGCATTTGAAACTAGATCGATGGTTAGGATGGAGTATGGGCCTTCAACCACGATCAAGCCTTTCTGTGCTCTTCTACCTCCGCCATTAATACTAATGACTCTGATTAACACATAAACACTGAGATTAACAATTAAAGTGTGAAAACATGGGAAATACCCGGATGAGTTTAGAATGTAGAATCACAGAGGTAAACGAGAGTTTTCACCAGGATTAACACAAAAATGCACACTAAATCAAATTCCTTCAATATAATAATAGTTACAGAGTCTTGGCCCTCTTGGATCGATTACAACAAATTAACATACCTCTGTTTCAATCTCAAAACCCTCTCTATCACTCAACTCTCACCTCTCACTCAAATCTCAATCATCTCAACTAATCCTTCTTCATTACTTTTTTTTCTCTTTATGAGTCAAATCCTATTCTAATTGTACTAATAACTCGATCTCTATTTTAATCATTCTAACAATCAAATATCTATTTTCAAGCTCCATTACACACCTATGCTAACAACTTATCCCTTAATCTAAAATAATACAATTTCCTAACCATTACAATAATGAAGTATAGATCATTTTCGAGCGATCCAACCCTCTCAACTAAAACTGACTTTTGACCACTCAGGTCAGTGAAATTCAAGTCATTTAGCCATTGCATGTGAACAAACCATCACATTGCTGGCTAAGTTCAGATGCTCCTACATCAGACTCCGGGGGAAGAAAATAATCATCCCTCAGAATTTCAGGGTTTACTCCATACTTCTGCAACTCTGCTTTTGTCAACCAACTAGCATCCTCCACTGGATGTCCTTTCTATTTGACTAGATATTGAAAATAAACCTATCCTCTCGTTCTCTTGGATACTCTTTTCTCCAAAACAGCGTCCACTTCTCTCTTAACTGTCTTTGGCATTTGTTCTTCCCAGTTCAAGGTTTGAACTTCATCTTCTGTAGTTTCCTCCTGTAGCTCTGTCTTTGTCTCTTTGTATGGATAAAAATCTGCAACATTGAAGATAGGGGATATTCCAATCCCTTCTGGCAATTCAATTTCAAAATAATTAGTTGAAAACTTTCTTACAATTCTACATGGTCCTATCTTTTTCATTTTTATTTTATTGTAAGTCTTAGTAGGAAATATTTCTTTTCTCAAATACACCATCACTAAATCTCCCACTTGGAATTCTTTCTCTCTTCTTTTCATATCTACTATCTATTTGTATTTGCCACTGCTTTCCTGCAATCTTCCCTTGACATCTTCTTGTAGTCTCTGCATCTGCTCTGCAAACTCTTCAGCTTTTGCAATTCTTGTCTCTTGTTTACCCAAATTTCTGAGCTCATACACACCTCTTGGATTCATCCCAAAAACAATTTGAAATGGACTCATCCCAATACTTCAGTTTGGAGTGTCATTATAAGCAAACTCAGCCTGACCTAGTGCTAAATCCCACTGCTTAGGATTTTGATACACTAAACTTCCCAATATGTTTCCCAAGCTTTTGTTTACTACTTCGGTCTGTCCATCTGTTTGAGGATGGTATACTGAACTGAAACTGAGGTTAGCTCCTAGTTTCTTCCAAAGAGTTCTCTAGAAATTCCCTACAAACTTTGTATCTCTATCAGACACAATACTTTCAGGCAATCCATGTAATCTTACAATTTCTGAAAAAATAGATTAGCAATATGTGTTGCATCACAAGTCTTTTTACATGCAATGAAATGTGTGATCTTGGAAAATCTATCTACCATAACATAAACGGAACCATTCCCCCTTTGAGTTTTAGGTAACCCCAAAACAAAATCCATGCTAATTGCATCCCATGGTCGGTCTGGTATTGGCAATGGCTAGTACAATCCTGTATTATGGCTTCTCCCTTTAGCATGTTGACATATCCTGCACTTCTCAAAAAATATCATAACATCAATGTACATCTTTGGCCATTAATAAAAAGTATTTACCTGAGCAAAGGTTTTGTTTTGTCCAAAGTGACCAGATAATCCTCCACTATGTTTCTCCTTTATTATGTTTTCCCTCATAGAACATTTGGGAATGCACAACTTGTTGACTTTAAACAATAAACCTCCTTGGATAAGATAATCTAACCACTGACTTCGGTTATGAACTATTGGATTTTGTATTGTTGTTTAAATATCTTTGAAATATGCATCATCTTTATACATTTCAACCATTTCTTCAAATTATACAACACCAACTTTTAATTCGTGCACAATGAAATTTACCCTGCTTAAAGCATCAACTACTTTGTTCAACTTACCACTTGTGTGCTTTATCACAAAAGTAAAGCTCTGTAAAAACTCTACCCACTTGGTGTGTTTCTGGTTCAATTTTGGTTGGTTTTTTATGAACTGCAATATGTTAGCCTCCTGCTGCAACAGGTTACTCATATTTCATGATTGACATTTTACAGGCCAAATATGTCAACTTGGTATGCTGCAATGCTCCATATTTGCTAAATAAGTCACCAAGCAAAGCAGACTACTCAGAGTTCATCCAAGGGGAGGTCCAAATGGTTTAATCTTGGTAGGTTTTAATAGATAAAGGAACAAAAGCGCCCAATTTCTTAATCTGGGCCCCTGAAAGAAATAAGGGTGGGTCTACACAGGAGGGCAGTCAAAAGAAAAAGGGCACAGTGTGGGTTTGCTAATTTGAGTACACTCAAATTTAAGTCAAGGAAAATGCTAAGCTGGGAAGATAGCATCGATGCAGAAGTAAAAATGGTGTTACCATTTGGTTTATCAAAAGAAGGACCTATAGCACATTTAAGTTGGCACCTTGGCAGTTGGTTGGCAGTGCAACGAGGAAAAATGACTAACTTCCTTTTCCTTTTTCCCCCATGAAATCATCTAACTAAAATTCCTCTAAAAATCTTGAGATCTGCTCAAGTAACCCAGTTTCACTTCATTCCTTACTTAAAACAAGCTGACAATTGAGTTGACTTGGTGAAAAGAAGCCACATTTTTGTGTAAATATCAATATCCATCTAAAACCATTCATTCCCCTTTCCTTGAGGTGTTAACTCATAAACTCAGCATTCCCAGATCTATTGCCATCTCTCACAATTCATATTAACATCTAATTTCTATTATGTAGCCCCTTACAACCGTGTTCCCTACCCCTACTCTAAAAGAGACTATATACAACACCCTATAAATACTAAATATCCCACCCCTTGGCAATTATAGCCAAATAAACCAAAGTCGAGAAAATAGTAGGTCCATCTGGGGCCCACTATTAATCCCTCCGAGTCAACCCGGGATTTGTTTGACCTTTGGTCGAATAAATAACCTTTTAACCCTTCTCCACTCCATTTTTTGGGTTTTATCAATATCTGATTGATAAATAACCGAAGCCCGAACATTTCGTTAAAACCTAAACCTAAGCTTGAAAAACCACCCGCGGCTGCGATTATTTCATATGTTAACACGCGCGCATTTGTATTAAACTCCGAGCTTTTCCCCCCTCCCGCCTGCCCTCGGATCTGCCTTTCCTGATCCAACGGCCCTCATGCATGTCGGGCTCTCCCTCGCGACAGTCCTTTAGCGCTCGATGTCCGACGGTTTCATCGTCGTACATCGGGACGCGTGGCGTTTTCCGATTGCATCGGGCTGCCCCTGACGAATACCGCCTCCGTACCCAAGGCGGTCTGATGCAGTTCAAAACCACTTTCCCTTCCGCCCACACGTCACTACCACGTCACCCCGCCGTACTGCCAAGTCATCTGTCGACGCCATCAATTTGCCACACTGTCCACTGCCACGTCAGCATCCACATCAGCTGCCACGTCATCTTTCCGTACTCACTACCTGACAAAATTACGTCATGATGACGTCATCCTCAGAAAATGCCAAAAAGTCCTAAAAGCGCCAAAATTCTCGAAAGTGGGTTAAAAGTCGTGAAAGCGACTATTTTAGGGCATTTCTGTTTTTACCACAAGCGCAACGTGCATGCGATTTTTACACTCCCAAGACTTCAGCGGCCAGCCAACCTGCAAATTTGGCTCCACAACTCATCTCGACCGCTCAGTTCATCCTGACTAGTGCCGCTCACACCCTCATAACATGTATTTACCCATCATTTACCTAAAAATCCTGTTTTAATGTTTCTCTGCTCCGAATTCCAAGTAAAGCTGGTTTTTAGCTCGTAAAACTGTTCCAGCTAGCCACCCATTATTTGGCACCTATCGTATGAGCTGGTCATTCCCCACAGATTGTAGCCCTGAGCCAATAGCTTCGGTGAAAGGATTAGTCGTCCCCTCTGTTTATTTATGGTCGCCCACGAAGTACTAAGGCCTCCGTTATTCAGCTGAGCGGCCCAGCTATATTGATCTTCACTGGTTTAGCCTCCGTTCCTAAAAAGAAAAAGCCAAAGTTTCTTCTCCTATCCGCAAACTGGGGTTTCCCGGGCAAAATTCAGTACTCCTCCCATTCGCATTACATTCATCGCCCGTTGAGTCTCTACTCTGACCTGTCCTGGTTTAAGCACTTAGCTAGGAGTACTGTTACTTTTTCTGCTTCCCATAAATTCTGTGTTGTGTCGCCAATCCGAAAGTCAATCACTAGCTCGGCTTATTGTACTATTTGCAGAACCTCAAATCCTGCCTCGAGTTGTTATCTGTACTCTTTTCCCTTCCATCAAAGCCATATACGACATGGAGGTCTCGGTTGCCCTGAATGTTGCTCCTTTGAATGCCCCACACATGAATTTGGACTGGATACCTCTAGCTGACAGAGATTTCCAGATTGAGGATATGAGGGGACTTGAATCCCACCTCTTGATTGTTTGCCAATTCAAGAAAAATTATAAAAATGATTCTGAACCCCTGGGAATTTGGCAATCCAGTATGCCTATCTATTATCTCCCAGAAGTCAATATGCTGCCTGATTTTATTCATCTCTGTCATTCTCGCTATGAGCCTGCTTTGAGGGCAATCCTCAGCCCAGATGGGTCAGTACTGTTCCATATCACTCCTCAATCCATCAATCAAATGCTGAATTATGATCCTCCCCAGTCCTTGGTTCCTCTTACCCTAAAAAGTCTGATTGACAGTGGTCCAAGGATCTCCAAAGCAGATATTCTAAGAGTTAATCAGCTGTTCATGATACCGAGATATCAGAATGACCATCCTCCACCATATCATCAGGCTTCATTAAATGAGATAGGCAGGCTCATGGTGGATATGATTTCATACATCTTGGGATGTAAGACAGGGGAGTTCATAGATGAGACAGTGTTCCAATTATTGGCCATATTTACTCCAGGGCAGCCCCCTGCCATCATGTATGACTATGCCACATTCATAGCCAACAAAATGCACGAGCAATTCATGATGATGGACAGGGAAAGGGTCTTCAAATACACTTCTTACATCTACCACCTACTGCTTTTTTATCACCCTGATAGTTTCAAAATCCCTCTCAGAAAATTTGATTCAAAGAGAGAAAGGAGATCTATAGTCTTTTGGACTTCCGTCTTTCATAGGGTCCAACATTCTCCCTATACATATTGTGAGTTCATCGACCTCTTCATTTACCCAGCTACTTGCTTGTTATTAGAGACCCCTCCTCCCAGACTTACTGCCGAAATGCAAAGGATTTTGCATCTTTCCGAGTACAGCATTGGTGATTGGTACTTTTACCAAAACCATACAGTTATCAGAATTTATGGGAGTGAGTTGCCTCCCTATAGGCTACCAAGATACGTTCCCATGAGGCTTTTTGCTTTAGAATATTTCAGGCAGTTTAGCCATGCAGACTTAGTTCACTTCCATGGCAAAAATAAGAAAGCACAGTTGAAAATCAGAACTCAACTAGGTCCCTTTGTTTTTAACAAAAGGGAAGAAGCCTGGAAAGATGCAGATAGAATGTTGAGAGAAGATATGCTATTGAAACAAAGCTTCTACTGGTCGCCATATGACCCCCATCACTTCATAAGCTTTAGGAGGATAAAAAATAAGCTCTCAGGCTATGTGCACAAGCCAATCCCTCATATAGAACAATATGCAAATTCACCCGAATGGGTAGAAGGTTCTTTAGTTGATGAGCAAATTTCTGAAGAAGAAAGATTGGAGAAAGACATGAAAGAAGCTGAAAAAAGAATTGACCTGGAATGTGTTCCACAGGTCCGCCCAGTACAGCCCCAACCAGTGGGAGCGAGCACATCAGCTGCTGCCTCACCACAGCCAGCCAGGGGAGCAATATTGGGAGCAGGTAAGGACAAGGAAATAGAGAATTCAGAAGGACACAGTACAATGGAAGAGCAGCCTCCACTAAATCAGGAAAGAAACCCAGAACAAAGTCCCTCAACACATGCAAAAGCACCTGAAATTCCGGTGCTACCAACTCCTCAACAGGAGGAAAGAGGTAAAAAGAGGGACCAGGCAGAGAGTGCAACCACAGGTATACCAACCGAGCAGCAGGGAGAGAAAAGGCAGAGGTTAAATCCCTATGCTGAAGAAGAAATCTCAGAGGAAACGCTTGGAAACTTATGGGGGAAGGGAACTTCAGGACAGCAAATCCCTCCTATTATTGAGACATCGGCCAGCTCCTTCCAGCGGGAGCATGATAGACAACCAGGCGGGGAGGTTTCATCCTCCAAAAAGCAAACAGAAAGGGGTGTAGACATCAAAAAGGCCTTTACTGAAATCAAAGCTAGGAACGAACCAGTAAGGTTCCAGCTTTATAATCAACTGTTAAAAAGGGCCCCTGCAAATCAACAGAGGCTGATGGCAGCCTATGACATGGAAGCAGGAAAAATAATGTTAAGTCATTTCAAACCTACCGTGCAGCAACCACAATCAGCTGCAGATTATATCAGAAATAATCTAGAAGTCCTGTCTAAGGACATACACCCTATAGACCAAATTGAGTTACATAAGCAGATGGGGGAAATGGTGTACTCAACTCTGGCAGATAAAGCCCTGCTAGCTCATAGATTACAGAACTCCTTGAATAATATCGTTTCCCAGTTAGAATTGGAGAAGGCCTCATCATTGGCCAAAGATAACAGGATAAAATCCCTTGAGGAAATCATGATAGAGATGAGACATGACCCCAAAGATCCCAAGGGAACACAAGCCTTGATCAAGAAAAAGGAAGAGGACCTAGCAGCCCTCAGAAAACAAATAAAGTTACCACCAACTCTTCATCCTCAAACAGCTGAAGTAGCACAACAAAAAGAAATGGAGGATGTATACACTTTACTTATGAAAATGAATCAGAGAATACTGGACACTGAAAAAGCACTGGAAGAAGCTTTGCAAGGCAAGCAACCTGACTTGTCTTTAAGACCCCCTCCATTAGCCCCAATAATCTTGGCTCCCCCTCCAGCAGGTACTACAACAGCGCCTCCACCAGCTTCAAATTTAGCTACAGAGGTTTCAGTTACAGCAACTACATCAACAACAGCAGCAGCAACCGCACAAGAGGCCAATTTGGGCATGGAAGCCATGTTAAAAGAGATTAAGGCCCTCGAAGTTCAAATGACAGAAATGAGGGAAACCAAAGAAAAGCTATCCATAATTGAAACTAGCTATGATAAATCAAAAATCACAGTCGCCGAGAAGACCAGGGAAATAAAGGCTCTAGAAAATAAAATAAAGGCCTTAGAGAAAGACCTTACTCTCCATACGACCCTGGCTCAGATTAAAACAATTTTATGGGATAATATTGGCAAGGCCCTTGTGGAGCAATGGACAGGAATTCAAACCGTTTTTGACCAAATAGATTTTATGGCGATAGCTCAGTATGAAACTCAAAAGGACAGGGCATTATTGGCAGACAGGCCTGAGCTGGCCAATAAATTGATTCACTTTCTGAACACTCGTACTGGTGACCAGCTGACAGCACTGAACATTCAGAACAGAACAGAAACCATTGTGAGAGTCAAAAAGGTGCTCACCATGAGGAACTTCGTCCAGACAATAGAAAGAAAGTGCCAAGAAATGCAAACAGAGGTACAGGCCTTCAGGCAAAGGATGGCAGATTTACAAAGCAAAGGTTTACCCAGCCTAGTTACCAGCATGGGAAAATTATTAAAGCAGGAGCAGTATGCATACAGGTTACATACATATGTACAGAACCAAATCACTGCATCATCAAGCAACACAGAAGAAACAACTCCTCTCACAGGGCAGAGTTTATACAATAAACTTGAAGATCTATTCTACATTGAGCATGAAATCAAGCATCTCTTTCCTGTCTGGCCCAATTATTACGCATATACAGAAGTTGACGAGACTCTATTCAAACTAAGGAAACATCATCTACCACCGGAAGATTGGTGGCAAAGTTTGCTCCAAATCCTACAGTAATTCGATTGTCTACATATTTTGCTCCTACGAGGAAATTGCATTATACCACTTTTTGCTATCAAGAAATTCCAAAGCTAAACAAATGGAATTAGCACAGAAAAGCATTTTGGAAAATTGAACAGGTGGCAGGTGACACAGCATCCAGAACAGCTCATCAAAATGACGCTTGTCGACCGACTTTCTCAATCCAAGATATCAACGACAATCAGGACACCTACAACGGCTAATTGAATGCATTTATTTTCTCAGTTATTATTATGCAAGTTTTTCTTCGTGAATAGTTATTACGCATGTCAGGGTAGCTGGACACAGTTATGTCCAGATATTTTCCCAATGGGATACTTTTTGTAAAAAACTTCTATATATGCTGCTAAGGCAGAAGTATTAGAGGTTGGTTGTTTTCATAATTATGGGTTGATAGGCTCTGAGGGAGACTCGCACTGTATGCTCAGAAATTTTCTATAACCAAAGATTGCTCAGGAGTATGGAAGATGAAATGTTGCTGTGTTTGGATGGTTGAAGATTAACTATGAAATTCTTGTGCTGTCGCATATTCAATAAGTATTTCTTGTCTCTGTTTTCACTCATCAATTACGTTCTTAAACAACGGAAAGAAAGATTATCTTAGAATTCGTTTAAATACACTCTATGCTCGATTTCCGTTGTTTCTCCATGTTTTCATCTGTTTTTAGGCATAAAAATGAATTCCATATGGCTCATATTTGCCCTAATTCATCACATGTGACAGTTATCCATGAATTCTTAACTGCTTATGGATACAATTCATTAGTTTTCCCTCTTTGAAGATGTTGAGAGATTCTCTTTGCCTCTCATCCCTCAGCTTCCATTTCATCTCTTTAGGCCCAAAGATTGTGTTATATGCAGCTACCTTGCTTCACATTTATCTTGTGACCAAGAAAACACACCAGCAGCTTAACTCCCAGACTCCATGCCCAATGGTTTGAAACTTTCTGCTCCATGCTTTGCCTCTCCACTTGAAAATATTTTCCCTCCATCTGAAACTCCATCCAAACTCAATGCCAAATCTTCGAACTCAATAGTTAGCCTAAAATCCCCAACAACACAGTTGAAGCAAAAAGAGAGAACCCTCTCTGATTGCAGGTGGGCTAGAACCTGCAATCCAAAGATTGGTTTGTGGTTACCTCAGCCGTATCCCTACAGGAGCCTAGGGACAACCTGAGTGATAACACAATGCATGATTGTCAGAATACAATATAAACTCCTTTGGTAGCAAATAATGTCTCCATTTTTTTAAGGCTTGTACAATAGCATAAAATTATTTATCATAAGAAGAATACTTCTTCTTCGCTTCATTTAATTTCTCACTGAAGTATGCTATTGGTCTCTGTTCCTGACTCAAAATTGCTCCAATCGCAACTCCACTAGCACCAATTTCAACTTGGAATACTTTTTCCAAAATCGGGTAAATCTAAAACTGTTTTCTCTATGATTTTCCTCTTCAGCAACTTAAAATTCATGTTTGATGCTTCTATCCAATTGAACGGTTGATTAGTTGTTGGAAATAATACTGAAAGGGGGGTGAATCAGTATTATCAGATCAGTAAAACTTTTTCATTTTCACATTCAGATTCATATACGCGACTTCAGTTCAGGATATATGCGACTGTATTAAATGCAACAAGCGTATATGCAGCAATCTTATGATTCAGTTAGCTTATCTTCAGTAAATGTATCAGAACATTATTAACCACATTAACAGTAAACAGGTGTAGTAAAATAGTACAGATCATCACACATGAACACCATGATATAAGGTGGAAACCCAATGTGGGTGAAAACCACCTGCTGCAATTTGTTTCTATCTTCCTTTAATAAGAAACTTCTTTTACATTGTACTGGTGCAGTCCTTTACCAGTACGCAGGCTTCTACCTGCAGAAGGCTACCACCTTCTTAGCTCTTGTACTAGTCGTTCCATTTACTAGTACGTAGGTGCTGGCCTACTGAAGGCTCCAACCTTCACTCGTTTTCCAGCTGCTCCTGGAAGGGAGCTACAATCCCCTGGCTCTTGTACTAGCCAATATGTTTACCAGTACGTAGGTGCCGGCCTACAATCATCCAGGGACCACGTTTCATACATTTTCATACTTGATCCATAAACAATCACTATTGCAATACAACCTGCATCATTAATCTCTGAATCACCCAATACTGAAACCCTGTCAACAACACAGTCACAGACTACATAACTCTGCAACAACAACCAGATCTAATAGCAACTTCAAATATCATAACTGTATACGCTACTTGGATGAACCCAATCCGCATGTATACGTGCTTTTACCAAAGACAACCCGCGTATAGATCTGCAAATTCAACCTCATAACTTTGCAGCTATCTAAGACATCAGAACATACCCAAATCATAACATTCATAAACATGCGTCAATAGATCTAGTCTATCCATACTCAACCCATATAAAGATAATCATTCCATGCCTTGAGATCCCGATCCATAATTCATCATCCTTCACATGAGTGCCTCCTTGGTTCAGATCAAGCAAGGCATCACAAACCCATAACCAGCATCTAGATCTCACACTTTATCAGATGTTCATCACTTGCTCACTCTTGCACCCACTTGGCCTAATGATCTTCTCCTTATATAGGTTTAGGCTTCTCTCAATACCATGGTCCAAAACCATGTAGAAACAATACCATGAACCCAATACTTGGGGTCGTCACTTCGGACCAAATACCATGGACCAATACCAAAATACCATGGACCAAATACCACGGACCAAAACTTAGTTTTCCGACATGCATGTGCCTTTCCTTCTATGAACCTGCGTGTGTACGTATACGTGCCTTTTTCTCTGAATACCCGCGTATATACGCACTTTCATCACGGTCAACCTGCGTATACCTCTCTCTTGACTTGCTGCATTCTTATCTGTCATCTGATTAAGTTGCCATCACCTGTATCAAACCTCTGAGTGAGTTGCCATCAAGGACAACACCTGAATCATAATGCCAACATTAGTCTCCTTGATTGTTTCAAGAATTGGTACACAAATCTAACTAAACCCTTTGATAAATTTCCTATAAAAACTTGCAAGACCATGAAAACTTCTTACCTCAAATATATTCCTTGGAATAGGCCAGTTCCAAAATGGTTGGACTTTCTCTGGATCCATTTTCAACCCTTCTTTAGAAACTAAAAATCCCAAGTAAATTAATTCTTATTTCATGAAACTACATTTATTCAGATTTATCAGTAGTTTCTCTTCCTACGGAGTTCTTAAAACCAATTTAAGATGCTCAAGATGTTCTTCTTTACTTCTACTCAAAACTAGAATATCATCAAGATAAACAATAACAAACTTTCCTTCATATTCCTTCAAGACTTCATTCATCAATCTCATGAACATGCTAGGTGCATTAGTGAGTCCAAAAGGCATCACTAACCACTCATACAACCCATTGTTTGTTTTAAATGCAGTCTTCCATTCATCTCCTTCTCTAATTCTTATTTGATGATATCCACTCTTGAGATCTATTTTAGTAAAATACTTTGACCCACTCAAACAATCCATCAAATCATCCATGCGTGTTAAAGGAAATATATACCTAATAGTGATCTTGTTTATGGCTTTGGAATCTGTACACATACGCCATTCACCTCCTTTCTTTGGACTGAGTACTGTTGGTACAGAACATGGACTAAGACTCTCTCTGATTAGTCCCTTATCCATCACTTCTTTCACTTGTCTTCCAACTTCTGCATTCCCTTGACGAGTTAATCTGTACACTGCATTTTTTGGCAAACTTGCTCCTGGTATTAGATCAATATGATGACTAATACTCCTGATTGGTGGCAATGCATTTGGAAACTCATCCACAATAATATCAACAAAATCATTTAACATAGTTTTGATTTCTTCAGGTAAATCATCTAAGTTTGTGGAAGTTAAAATTACCTTAGGTCTCCCTACGACAGAAAAATGCATTTCTTCACCTTTCCCAATCTCTTGTAACAACTCCTTTCCAGTCATCAGCATAACATTATTTCCAGGTGTTCCTTGTCAGCGTCATCCTTCAATGGCAACAGGGTATGTTTATTTCCATCCTTCTCCAGAGTATAAGTATTTTTCCTCCCATCATGAATAGCTTTCTGATCAAACTGCCACAGTCTTCCCAACAATACATGGCATACATCCATTGGCATTACATCAAAAAATATCACATCCTTATACATAGCAATTGGTATCTCTACCTTGCATTGTTCTATCACAATAATCTGATGTCCTTTCTGCAACCACGACACTTTGTAAGGAGTAGGGTGTATTGTCTTCACTAATCCTAGCTTGTCCACCATCTCTATAGAAACAAGGTTATCTGTGCTTCCATTGTCAATTATCACTTTACAACATTTACCTTTGGATTTGCATGTAGTTCTAAATAAACTCTTCCTCTGAGTTGGTTCTTCAGTCTCTTTCTCTGCCTTAATCAATGCCCTTTTCAATAGCAGGGATTCTCCTACTTCAGGGGATTCTTCCTTTTCTATAATTAGAGGTGTTTCTTGCTTTGCCTCAGCCACATTCGCATTCCTCTGACTTGTTGTTCTGTTATGAGGACAGTCCCACGATCCATGTCCCCATTATCCACACGTGTAACACCGAATATCTCTTCCTCTGGGTGCAAATCTTCCTCTATTAAAATCTCCTCTCTATGGTGGTCTGCAACTTGAACTTTCGGCTTTGTGCTGATGTTGCTGAAACCTTGGTCTGGTATTTCCTCTACCTCTCACTAAAATTTTCCCTCCATTCCTCTAATTTTGTTTTCTCAACATCTTCTCTTCTGCCTTCAAACCTACTTGATAGGCATCTTCAATGGTCTTCAGACTCAGCAAGTTGATCTCATCCTGTATGTCGTATCTTAAGCCATTGATATATCTAGCTACCTTCTCCATTTCATCCTCTACATGTCCTACTCTAATACTCAATCTATAAAACTCTTATGTGTATCCTTTAACAGACATTCCTTTTTGCCTTAAATTTTGTAACTGTTTGAAAATATTTAACTCATAATATTTTGGCATAAATTTAGCTTTCATTTTACTCACCATTTTGTCCCATTGCTTGATCTTGGACTTTCCTTTTCTTGTCCTGGATGTTTGTATTTCATCCCACCAAATAGCTGCATGACCCTTCAATCTGGTAACTGCAAATTTCACCTTATTTTTCTCATCAACCTCTTCATAGTCAAAATATTTGTCTAGTGAACTGATCCAATCCATTAGCTCTTCTGCATTGAGACTCCCTTCATACACAGGAATTTCCGCCTTTTGTTTTCCACCTACTTTAGCCAACATCTTGATAACTTTGGTAGTTTCATTTTCCTCCTCTTCTTCTTCCTCAGAAGATTCTTCAGCAGCACTGGCAACTCCTTCATCAGGTGTTCTTCTCTATGCAATCTCTATTGTATCCATCCTTGTACGCAGACTCTAGATCTCCTCCAGCAGAACTGCATTTGCTTCAGGTCTTCCTCAACCTATTCCAGCTCCTCTCCTTGGTGGCATGTTTACTGCAGTCAAACTTAATCTCTGTGCTCTGATACCAAAAATGACACAGGAGGTCAATTGAATAGCAACTGAACAACAATTGAACAACAACTGAACAACAATTGAACAACAACTAAACAACAATTAAACAGCAACTGAATAGCAATTGAACAGCAACTAAACAACAATTGAATAACAACTGAACAGCAATTGAACAACAATTGAACAACAACTGGTCCTGCGTTGACTTTCCCTTTAGAATATAGGCGCTTCACTCTGTGTCGTTGATATCCTCTCTCCAAATCTAATGGTCAGTAGTGACATCGCAAATCACAATTTCTTGCAGCCAAGGTTCATTCCCTCATGAATGATGTGATGCGATATAATCCAACGGTCAGAAATCAGCAGTCATCCAATGGTTGACAGCGATATCGCACAAGGTACTTGCATGACACTTACCCGCGTCACAAAGCCGATATGGTTTATAAACCTTGATCTATAAAAGTTCGGGTCTGGGTTCAAACTTAAACTCCGATCACTTTAAACCTCGATATCCATTGGATAACAGAGGCCATCAAATCCTCTGGCCTATGGGTCTACAACCAACACATAGGTTAAAAACAAGCCTAACCCCGTCGTTGACTATGACGTAAGCAATGGAAACTTAGATCAATGGTTAGGATGGAGTACAGGCCTTCAACCACGATCAAGCCTTTTTGTGCTCTTCTACCCCTGCCATTAATACTAATGACCACGATTAACACATAAACACTGAGATTAACAATTAAAGTGTGAAAATAGGGAAAATTCTCAGATGAGTTCAGAACACAGAATCAGAGAGGTAAACGAGAGTTTTCACCAGGATTAACACAAAAATGCACACTAAATCAAATTCCTTCAATATAATAATAATTACAGAGTCTTGGCCCTCTCGGCTCAATTACAACAAATTAACAGACCTTTGTTTCAATCTCAAAACCCTCTCTATCACTCAACTCTTGTCTCTCACTCAAATCTCAATCATCTCATCTAATCCTTCTTCATTACATTTTTTCTCTTTATGAGTCGAATCATATTCTCACTGTACTAAAAACTCTATCTCTATTTTAATCATTCTAACAATCAAATCTCTATTTTCAAGCTCCATTACACACCTATGCTAACAAATTATCCCTTAATCTAAAATAAGAGAATTTCCTAACCATTACAATAATGAAGTACAGATCATTTTCAAGAGATCCAACCCTCTCAACTAAAACTGACTTTTCACCACTCGAGTCAGTGAAATTCAACTCATTTAGCCACAACATGTGAACAAACCATCACATTTTTGGCTAAGTCCAAATGCTTTTCCATCACATGTTCAATACTCCCACTACATGAGCAATGTTTGATCTAGTACACATCATTGCATACATCAAGATTCCAACCGCACTAACATAGGGACTATGAGACATGCTCTTCCTCCTCCTATGTCTTGGAACAATAATCTACAAATATTTTTTACACCTACAAGAATAAGCACTTTTACCAGTTTACATTCCTACACATTAAACCCATTTAATATTGTCTCTATGTAATTCATATGACTTAACCAAAGTTTTCTATTCACTCAATTTATTTTAATTTCCACACCCATGATAAAATTTGTAGCATCAAGATCCTTATGTCAAATTTAGAGGACAGTTGAATTTTCACTTCTTAGATGATTTCCTTGTCATTTCCAATCAACAACATATCATTCACATACAAGACCAAATAAATAACATGATCACCAACTAATTTTAATTATACATAGTGATTTTATTTTCTCCTATTGAAGCCAAGTCCTAGTATATAAGTATCAAAAATTTTATACCAAATCCTTGGTGATGGTTTTAATAGATATAGGGACTTTTCCGCATGCATACTGGCTCTTTATTTCCTTTCACAACAAATCATTTTGGATGATTCAAGTATATTTATTCTTCTAGATCCCTATGTATGAAAGCTATCTTCACATACATGTGTTCTGCTTCAAGATCAAAAGCAACAAAGACAAATAAGATAAATATAATAGAAGTTGACTTGGTGATAGGAGAAAAAATATCACCAATGTCAATTCCCTCTACCTGGGAATAACCCTTTCCTACTAATTTATATTTGTATTTTTCTAGTCTTCCTTTTGCATTCAACTTCTTCTTAAACACCCATTTGATTCCAATGGGATTTCTTCCACCCAGCAACTCCACTAGATCCAAAGCCTCATTCTCATCCATGGTTGCCATTACTTCAACCATGGACTTTTTCCAAAGTTTTCCATCCTCTAAATCCATTGCCTCCCAAAAATTTCTAGGATCATTATCAGTAATAAACAAAGAAACTTTTGAATTAAAATCAAGTGGAGTATACCTTTTTGGTTGCCTTATTTTCCAAACTAATCTCCTCAGTGTCAAAGTCTATGGTTCTTCTTCCTCATATTCAGGCTTTTTTGTATAGTTTAATTCATCATCCTCCAATTCAAACTCTATCTTTTGTAATTCTTTCTTCCTTGGTAAGACTTCCTATTTGGCATATTTGACTTCTCTAAATAACACATATTGAATATACAAAACCTTCTTTGTTTTTGGGTTCCAAAGATTATAAAATTCCATACCATCTTTATATATAATAAAGATACACTTTTTATCTTTCTTATCCAACTTGCTCCTATTCTCCTTTGAAAAATATACATAAGAATCATAGCTAAATACCAGGCTAATATGCTTAAGAGAAGGTTTCTTACCATTCCAATGCCTCATGTGGAGTCTTGGCATTCGACGTTGATATATTTACCAAATAACATGCAATGTCCACTTCTTCTACCAATAATTCTTGTCCTAACTCAAGACCATTGGTTGTGCTCCTTTATTTCTCCATCAACATCATGTTCATCCTTTTTACAACTCCATTTTGTTGAGGTGTGTATGGAGTAGTCTCCTACCCTACTATACTACACTTCTTATAGAATTCTCCATCATTATCTGTCCTCAACACCTTATTTTTCTTCTCTAACTGACTTTCCACAAGAGCCTTAAACTCTTTGAACTTGTTAAAGACTTAAATTTTCTTCCTAGGGAAATAAATCCATGTATTCCTCGAGAATTCATCTATAAATGAGACATAGTACACATATTTACCTAGTGATGGAAGTGACATGAGTCTAAACACATCACTATGCACCAATTCTAATATTCCCTTTGACCTCATGGAACTAGAGGAGAATCTTACATAATTCTTCTTCCCATATAAGCATTCTTCATGTAAATCAAAATCGAAAGATAAATTAGATATACCTTATACCATAACATTACTATGTTGTACTCAGAGACCCTTCTCTTTGATATGTCCTAGTCTTTAATGCTAGAGCATAGTATTTTCTCTAGAAGTTGCAGGAGTTTTTTCTTCTTCTGCTCCACTCTTTGGAACAACATAAATATTGAACCCATCACTAAAAATGCTTCCCAATAACTTATACATATTTCCAATTTGAACTCCCTTTAGCAATACCATTTCTCTTCGAACCATCATGTAATTATCCTTTTCAAACACTATTTTTACACTTGCATCACTCATCTTGCTTACAGAAATGAAATATATAGCTAATATTTGGATGTGGAGAACACCATGGAATTTTTTAATCCTTCCACCCTTGAGCTTCAAATTGGCTTTTCCTTGTCCAATGATTTTGAATGTTGAGTATTTTCCTAAGAAAAAATCAACACCATCGAATCTTACATACTCACAAAACCACTTCTTGAAGGATTCATATGAAAGGATGCACCTAAGTCAACTAGCAATGCCTCATGATCTCCATATGTACTTGAAGAAACCAAGTACACATCACCTCCATGATTTGAGGAGCTTTTTTCTTTTGTAGGAGGAGCATCCTCATATCCCTTCCCTTTCTTGAAATTTTTAGATCTACAATATTCCATATAATGCCCTTCTTTTCCACATCTCCAACATACATTTACGAACTTTCCTAGAGATTAATATCTTCCTCTGATTTAGATATCCCACTAGAGGATTGATTTTATTTTTATTCTGAGAGCATCCTCTTATAGACAAAGCATATCTCTTTTGTCTCCATATTTTTTTGTCTCATCTCCTCCAGTAACAAGGATGAGACTATTTCATCAAAACTTAAAGAAATTGCATTAATATATATGGCAACAATCAAACTATCCCACAAGTATAGCAGATAACATAATAAAATAATGCACTTATCTTCATTTAAAAGATTAATATCAACAGATAATAGCTAACTTACCATAGTATTGAAGGAATTCACATGATCTATCACTGGATCTCCATCCTTTATCCTCAATTTATATAGATTCTCTCATAAAAACAAATTTTGTCACCAAGGACTTAGACTAATACAAATCCCCTAACATTTCCCACAAAGCCTTTGTTGTAGCTTCCCCTAAAACATTCAGTAATATTGAATCTAAGAGACACAATCATATTTTTCTCTTTGCATGTCGATCCAACTTGGTCTAGTCTTCTATTGACATCCATGATGATGTAGTATCAAAATCCACAATGATCCATTGATCTTTGTCTACCAACAAATCTTCCTTTAGAGCTTCCATGGCTCAAAACTCTGTCCATTGAACTTCTTGGTCTCTAGCTTTTAATTACTTTCCATTTCCTTTTCACCACAAGAATCACTTCCACGGATCTCCCACTACAACAAGGTCTACCACATGCTCGAGCCCACAACCTTAGCCACAAAGAAATTCCCTTGAAGCCAAAACTACTCTAATACCAAATGTAGGTTTTAACCCTATACAATTAATTGTTGAAAATAGATTCTTAATAAAACAGAAAAGATGCAATGGCAAAAACAACCATAAACACATCAATTTTATCTTAGAAATCCAAAATCGAGAAAACCAACCAGGATTTTCAATATATATTCATTTATATAGTGTTACAATACAACATATATATCTTGTAGTGTTCATGAACTTCCAATCCATTTACCTTGGATTAGAATAAAATTGTAGTTCCTTAACCAAAACTACAAAACCACCATGTGTCATATGATAGCTTTTAGCAAAATTGTGTGTTGAAAACCACCAAAAATAGATGCAAAAACCATCCAAAAAAAGAGTAGGAGTATTAATTCCCCCACTATGATACCTCATTTCACATAGCATGTCGTACAGTGCATGGGGATATTCATGCAAAGAATATAACACATACCCAGCATGCTTAAAAAGAAGTGAGAGAAGTGTTTCCAAATCACCATAATTTCGCTTCAAGAAGATTGGTAATGTGACAAATATTTTGATAATAAAATCGAATATGAGTATAATATGGATAATTTAAGAGAAATTTATTTTCATCTTCAACACTCTTATTATCACATATGTGATAGACTCTTTTATCCCAAAGAGTTTTTGGAATTGACCAATACCCGATTTTTTTCCTTGGAAAAAAATTGTATTTTTATTACAGGAGGAACAAAATTACATTTTGCATATGCTTAAAGCATTTGAGAAGAGAAATACCATAGTCTTGTAAGAAATATAAACTACTTTTTGGCCCAAAAAATAAAATAAAACTAAGAAATTAAGTGTTATAAAAATTGCTTAACTTCTTCTTTCACTTATTTCTTTGCACTTTCTCCTAACCCACTAATGATGTATCTATACATATTACTACAAACTTTGTCTCTAATTTCAACATTGGGAGCTATTCTTTATCATAAATTTTTGATTTAGTGGGAATTAAAAGAGCACATGTGTTAAAACTTTCCAATAAAAATATCTATTTTAAATCCTTCACCTTAGCTTCGGCATGAACCCAGAATGGTATAGAGTTTCCACTGAAGGTTTTAAAATAAAATTAAATGTTTACATGGATTTGGTCTTTCTTCAAAATTTTCACTAACAAAAGGAAGCGAAGAGTTTTTTTCTTGAAAACAAAAAAAATCCACTTAACGATGCACTTAGTGATAAAACGAGAGGCCAAATCAATGATCCTCAAGAACTAGGGATTGTCACTCCTTCTATTATCAGTGGAAATCACTTCAACCTTAACACCAATAGGTGCATGGTGTCCAATCTATGGGTGATCATAAGGGGTGTTACCCTTAGAGGCTAAACAGGAGGTGCAAAGCTTTCCATAAGTGTCACCACCTTCGTATGGTCTTTTCTCCTCCTCCTTAGCCATGTGACCTTCAGACCTATGGTCAGATGGTTCCTTTTTGGGGTTTGAAGCTGATGATAAAATCCTCACCTTTTTAGTGCCTATCATAGTGACAACTCTGCAACAACCATTTCCAATGGATTGAATATTCCTATGTACTTGGGAAAATAAGTAATGTCAAGCACCCTTATCAATAGTGAAATCCATGCATCACAATCCAAAAATGTTAGAGCAAACTAATGATGATGCTTTGGAGAAAAAAAACAGACTTACTGCACCCAATGTGAACAATCATAGAGCTGGAGTTGATTTCCATGGCTTCCATTTTTCACATCCTCACTTCCCAAACTTCTTTCCCCAACTAATGCCCAGATTTATTACTAATCTCATGAGAATTAGTTTTTATCTGACAAATCTTAATTTTTTCTTAACACTAGTCAAGATAGAAATATATTATTCATTTTTGAGATTGGGGTTGATCACCTCCTTATAATATATTAGTTTTCTTTTTCCCTCTAACTTTTTATCACTTCACAAATTCTAATTAAATTTGGAAGTAATAATAATTTTAATATTATCCTAATTTTGCAATATGGCCTCCTCTTTATCCCCCATTGGTCTAAGAAAGATGAGGAATCCTTATGCCATCCTCGCTTAAACAAGAAGTGGGGGTTTTGGCTAGAGTTAAAATCAATTTTAGGAAACTTGTTGGCTTCCATGTTATATAACTTCTTCTTATACATAAGGTACCTATTCATAGCCATTCTTTCAATGGGGGAAAGGCTTATGTGACAACCCCAGGTTAATTCCCCCTTCATTATAGATATTCTATGTATGTTGATCATAATTAAAGAGGGGTAAGAATTAGGACACGAATATCAAATCTTGGGGAGGATAGTGCTTGAGATTATAAGGAAGATTGATTGTTTCATGACAACCATTGAAGGTTTCCTAGTGTGCTTTAAATGCAATATTTTTTCAAATTAATTGAGTTGGAGAGGAGGACAATAGAACCATGCCTACCTTGGATAAGCCTACATGGTAGAAAGGATGAAATTGAATAAGGGATGGACTACATTGGCAGTTGGGAAAAATAAATAATTCGACCAACAGGAAGTCGGGTATAAGGAAGTGTTGACACACAACATACCCTGTCATCACACAAGATAGAATCACCATGGGTGAGAGGGAAAGGGAAATAGTATGGTTTTCCCACACAATGAAGGATGAATGCAATGACCTGAGGAAGAGACAAGCATCCTCAGGGGCAAGGGAGCATGGAAAAAACTAGGCGGAAGAGCGCATATGCACACAGAGAATTACACCCCACGCAGTAGAGAATGGGGATGTGGTCTCAAGAGAGAACTCATATGCGGGGAGGAGGATCGAGTTCAAAAATAAGAGATAAAAATAGAGACAGGGTATAAGTAGTTGAGATATAACAAGAGAAGATAACTCTATGATACCAATAGATCACAAGGAAGAAGAACGACTATTAGTTGAGCATTAGGAGGTAGAATAATAGATTTCGGTTGAGGATAGTAGTCTTTGGACTCCCTGTAAGTCTAGAGGGTGGATATGTTTTTCTCTGCATTCCCTTAATAGCTTGGGTGGAGGTCTACTCCTTGGATTCTTGGTAGGAGAATTATTTAGCTTCCCTCTACTTGTTTTCTTGGTTTCCTTGTTACAAAGAGCTTTGGATTCCCTTCTTGTTTAGAGGGTGGAGGCATAGCCTCTGGATTCCTTTGTTGATTAGAGAGTGGAGGCACAACCTCTATATTCCATTGATAATTAGAGGGTGGAGGCAAAGCCTCTGGATTCCCTTGTTGCTCAAATGGTGGAGGAAAAACCTCTCGATTCCCTTGTTGTTTAGAGGGTGGAGGCATCACCTCTAGATTCCCTTGATAATTACAGGGTGGAGGCACAACTTCTAGACTTATTTTATGATTAGAGGGTGGAGGTGCAACATTTGGACTCCCTTGTTGACTAGAAGGTGGAGGAACAACATTTGGATTCACTTGATGCTTTGAGGGTGGAAGTGTAGCTTCTATATTCCCTAATTGAGTTGAAGGGTGGAGGTGGTGAACCTCCAGATTCCCTGAGAGACACTAATTGCATGACATAGCTGGTGGGTGGAGGTAGATGGTCCTCTGGAACCCCTATTTTAGTTGGAAAATTAGCTTGATCCCTTAAGAACTCATCCTCAAGCTTCAAAATTTGGCTCGAGGCTGACTACTGCAAGAAAGACTTGGCTACATTGTGTCTAAGGTTGGATGGAGAGTTGAAGCCCCAATCTCAGTTTCCTAACTCAATTTATCAAGATAATTATATGCTTATGACTCTCATGCCTTGAATGTCTTATGCTTGTTTAATGCTTTGTTTTCCAATGGCTTATAATGTTGACGAATGAGGTGTTATTTTTTGAATGGGTATTATTGTTTTTGAAGGCATGGATATAAAATGTGTAACCAACCCTCCCAAATTTACCTACTTTCATCATCATGACAGAGTAAACATCAGTTAAGGGATAATATGACATGAATCAACCTCCTAAGTGCAGTTAAGGAAGTGGAATCAACAAACTAGAAACTTATTGGTGTTCCTCAAGAGATAGAAGACACCCAGGAGCCAAAGAACCACTGTCAATGCCCAAACTTTGAATTGGAATGGTTTTCCAGTGACCTAGGTTCCCAATTGCATGCATGCCAAGGCATCTGTTTGGTCTAAAATGCGGATGCAAATTAGAGTTTCATTTACTATCAATCCGGGTAAGTAAACTTCGAGGATCATCCAATATATATCGACTCAGAGACAAACTAAACTAAGCTAGGTGAAGAAATGCCAAATCTCCCTTACAGGGGGCCTTTCATTGGGATCTCCAACACCTATTTAGTCATTTAGCAAAATGAAATCTGAAAATTAAAAGAAATTATGACAAGTGTAAGAAATATTAAAGCTCCTTTACAGGAGACTATTCATTAATATTTCTAATCATATGAATCAAAAAACTATTTAAACTAATGAAATTAATGCACTTTGTTATGTAACCAACTCAAAAAAAGATAGAAAAGATAGATCAACGCCTTAGAATTCAGCCTCTTCGAGGGGGCAACCTCCTTTACATTACATAAATTAACAAGTCTTCGATGATTCAAATGACAAAACCTCCTTTCTATATATAGGAGTCTAAGGAGTCACAATATAACCCAGCCAACCTAACAATAATAATATAAATCCACAAAAATAACAATAGAG
>APFE030891640.1:207758-222519 GCA_000404065.3 Pinus taeda
TTGCCAAGAAGCGATCCATCCAAGATGAATCTTTGTTCTTGCAGGACGTTTGTTTCTGAAGCATTTGTGTGAAGAATGGCTAGTTTTATGACAGTGCTTACATGGATGAAGATCAAAACAGTGATCTTTCAGATGGCCAACTCGGTCACAGTGTTGGCATTTCACGATTTGTTGTTGTCATTGCTGTGGAAGAGGGGCAGAGTCTGGAACAGTTGACGCTGAACTATCATGAGGAGCAGGTGAATTGTCATGAATGAATCTAGCACTCTGAAACTGAATGGGTTTTGAGTAGTCTAGGATATGAAAGGACAAGTCCTTGTCATATCAAAGACCGGTTCTGTGCTTGTTGTGGACAAGCTGTTCCCAAGGTCTGATGATGGGCTTGGGAAGTGCAGACTGAGTTTATGCATCTGCATGTACAGCTGCTACTTTATTTGAATGAACTGTAACATTATTAACATGTTGTTTATGGGTGGTTGTCTCAATGTTCTGAACAAAAACAGGTTCAGAATGATGTCTATTTTGATGTAGCTCTTCTTGCTGTAGCTGTGATTCAAGTTGCAAAAAATCGATCTTTTCTTGTGCATTTTGCAAATAAGTTTGAATATCGGTGAGAAAATCCTTGCTGATTTTGACTGTATTATCCATAGTAGAGAGTATTAGATTGTCCACTAACTCTAATATTGCACCAATTGGAGCCATTTTTAATCCTCAAAAAATAGTAAAATAATGAGGAAAAGATGGACACCAATTTCTCTTTTATACTTCAAATCAATCAGCTTGCAATAGATTCAGCACACAAAGAATGGTGATATCCGGAAAACAGACTCCTCACTCAAAAATGAATTTTCTTCAATTCACCTGAGAATTTAACTTCCAACAAAGCTACAAGCAATTTAGGCCTCAAAAAGATATTTTCCTGTACCAACCTTGAATCCAAGGGAACTTGTCCTGGCAACACTTCAATAAAAATCTATGATATGAACAACCTTTAAGAAAATACACCAATTCGATCTACAATACCACGAAACTTGCTAATTAGGAATCAAATCAATACATATCTTCCTGTGATCTGTATGCCTTCTCCAGCGCTACCAAACCATTTCACTGTTCAAAAGATCATCAAACATAAATAAACAAATCAGCTCATTATAGTTACACTCAAAAACTCACGCCCACACATTTTGAGATATTCATATTAGGTTTCTTTTAGCCCTGAGATATGCTTGTATACATGCAGGAAACAGCACAGCTTCGCTTTATCTTGGATCTCAGATTCAACCGTTACTCTTCTACGACCCTTGAAAGGGGACCGTGAAGGATCAGAAGGGTGGATTGAATAGCGAGTAAATTAATCAAGGCCATCATTAAATTAGTTGGACATGGAAACTTTGGACGTTCTGCTACTACAATTTAGTTTAATGGGAATGGCGGTGGCAGGGCCCTTAGGATTTTGTCCAATCCCCAATCTACAGGATACTTTTTCGGACAAATGTATGACTTCCGATTCAGATTCACCACCACGCGGCGCTTCGGGTTTTCTCCCTGACAGAGTTAGAGAGTTGGATGCGGTTTCATTGGAGGCAGCGTTGGATATTCTGCAGAAAAGTTCTAATACCTATATTGCAGGCAGTGTAGACCCGTTTTCAATGTTTTGTTATCTATGTTTCCAACAATTCACCATGTTGCAGTGGAAGAGTCTGCTAGTAAGCCCAGATATGGAGTTCACAGTTTCCCAGCACTTTTTCTACAAAACCAGACATCAAGGGTCCAAGAACTAAAAAAACTCACTCAACATCTGGACCTCTACACGTCATCTAACCAGAGAAATGACTAAATCGACCACGGATATCCGATCTGTCGAGCTTCAAAGCGAAACGTTCCGTGTAGATCGCCGAAATTAAAAATGCAAAAAACTCAACTTCTTAATATGGTCAGAATATCGCTCAACACCTTCAATGTAAGGGTTGTTCGATAGCAAATTCAAAGAATAAAGCGACCCAGTCATGTAATGGTGTAGAAAACGGAGAATTGAAGAAGAACCCGCTCCAGAGCTTTCGGCAGTGGATGCATCCAATAAAATTGTTACCAAACGCATTCAACTGAGCCCCTTTTTCGCATCATTACACTCATGAACCGCACCATATACCATTCGCATTGATACCATTCTGACCAACGTTTTTGAAAAGAACCTGTCCAAGGATTCGGACCGCAAGCAGACTATACCACCCATTTGATAAGAGAACCGTTAATTTTTTTTAACCCAATTGACGGATAACGGCCATGTGATCATGACGGTTAGTGGATGGAACAGATTTCAAAAACCATCCGTTGTGAGTCTGATCGCAGCAATTCTGTATATAAATATCATTATAATTATTTTGCAAGTGAATCCCATGTTCTGAGAACTTACGAGCTAAATGCCCATTTCTCGGCAGAGTCCATCGTTTGATCTCTATAGAGTTCTATTACCATCAGCTCAATCAAGAATTCTGCAATCAAAATGGCAGAGATACCGAATTCTACAGTGTATATTGGTGATTACTATAACATAGTTCTTCAGCTTTATGAATTCCCCTATTTCTAAACTTCCAAAATCTGTTTATGCCAGCGCTGTCCAAGTTGTTCCTTTTGCTACGCTGCTCCTGTAGCTACTCCAACACAGCGTTCATAACGTTCAACATTTACTTAAAAAAACATCTGACAGAGGGCGCAGTCTAGACAGAAGGTGCAGACTTGCCAGAGAAACGCATAAAAGACTAATTTCAAGAGCTAGCTCGAATCAATGCAACAAGGTATCCTCAGAAACAACAGGCATTTCAAAATGGAAAGCCACCCAACGGAAGTTCTGTGGCAACTGTCCCGCTGTACTCCATGACTTCAAACTCAAATCGTAAATTTCTATTCTCTGACCGTTCCTCGTCAAGACTATAGCTATCACTTTATAGGTCTCTCCACTGTGGCCCTCCCCTGCCACAATGTTAATGTTCCAAATAACATTAACATTGACTCTGAGAAGTTGCAACGACACCCTTGTAAGAGGATTACAGACAGCATGTGTTTTTACGTAATTGCCTATTCATATTGACATTTCATTTAACCAAGAGAGAGAATGTCCGCAGAAAATGGAAACAGAAAGATAAGAACCGGAAGATTGGTCAATCATTTGGTGGTCTTAGTCACCTTCTGGGAGACATTTATGAACAACAAACATTTATGGACAAACGGGTCAGCCAGAGACCAAAAATAGAGACCTGCGGAGTCAGGAATGTCGGGGATGGCAGAGCCAAAGCGCCAGGACTTTTAACACACACATTGTGGTATTCATTCAAGGCACCAAAAATTATACATATGTCAGCACAAATATATACAACGAATTCAACACCAGCACATGAATTAATCAACCAGCAATATCACCGAGAGTTCACGACCCACATAACATTAATGGTCAATGCATAGGTCTGGTGAGAGAAACACAACAAAAGGCCACAAGAAAACAGTGACTCAAATATTAGCAGGGCCAGAATTCGCCTGCTCTGATACCATGTTAAACACACATGGGAGCAAAAACAATATGAAAGATAAAACATGCAAGTACAATTTTTATTAACAAGAGATATACATTTATAGTACATTATTGTGACCATTGGGTTTCACATCCCAAGGTCTCTTGGACTACTTAGTCTATTTAGCTTCCACACTAACCCATTTAGGATTAGGTGTCCAACAAATTACAAATGAAAGAGATAACACTCCTATTTATACAACAAGATGAGATAACAAACTCATAATGATGATCCACTATTCCCTCTTCAAATCCACATATCTCTCAACCAATGGTGACACATAACCCTATCCTCCATGATCTTCTCCATGAGGTCCATGATCTTCTCAAATTCGAATTTGAACATAGAGTGCCACATAAAGGTGCCTTAGAAGCTTCCTCTATACCTACACATGTCAACAAACTCATTCTAATTGTTAGGTATAAGTATATGGATATTGTTTTCTAAATTTTAACCACAAGTTCTCTTAAAAATACTAAGAATTAATAATATTTTGGAAAACACAATGATCACCCATTTAATGATGAAAGTGAAGCTCATGGTGGTGGAATAGAGGTGAGAAAATGTGTGAATGGAGAAAAAGTGGATGTTGAATGGAGTGAAAATGGATGTATTTTAAGGATAATTCTTAGGCCCAACAGCATCCATGCAGATGAGGGCCTCCAACCACATGCATAAGCCTACCAAGTAGTGGTTATGACCCAAATTATTTATTTCGGAGGGTGTGATCCCAGATTCTAAGCCTAAATTCCAAGTCAGCCTCCAGACCACTGCCCAAACCTCAATGAGACTTTCCAGAATGATAAATATCACTAGGACAAAACCATTCATGCCAAACTTGGTCAAAAACTTGACCTAACCAGGCCTAACCGTGACAGTCATTTCATCAAACATATTGAGAACATGCAATCTACAAGTCATGAATGCATATCTAAACATAGGGGTATGAAAATTATTTGAGAATAACCAAGAAGGTCTAATTCCCTCTCACAATAGTTGAAATCACATTTTTTAGCTCATACATTCATTAACCATTCATTAACAAATTAAACATATCAAGAGCCATAGTTAGAACCTGTTATGGAACCATGCTTATAACCAACATATAACCAGAGTAATAACCATGATAGAACAACCATAAAATCCACATAATAACAAGTACAAGTGCTTATGAAATACAAGAGGAAAAGAGCTCTTATTAACATATTCAAAAGCCAACCAAGTCAGGGAATTCCACGTACTACCTGGCCATACATTGAGCTGAACCAAATCTTTCTTTCAACCAATCACCCTCGTGCCATATTCCAAGCATGAATGTGGGACTCAAGACAAAAAAAACCAGGGATTCCTAGAGATTAAACCACCTTCACCATCAGGCTTTACCGCAATCCTGCTGAAACCGATCAAGGGATCACTAGGCCCAAAATAAGAACATCACAACCAAGATTAACCGCAATCCCACCAAAACCGGTCAATGGATTACTAGGCCCAAAGAAGAACATAACAAACATGCTTTACCACAATCCCAACAAAACCGGTCAAGGATTACTGGGCCCAAACACGCTTGGATGCCTCAGAATTTCTTCACTAATACCTTGAGGAATTTTCCCATCTCCACCCTTAGGCTTTACTGCAATCCCACCAAAACCGATCAAGGGATTCCTGGGCCCTATGGGAATTTTCCTAATACCACCTCACCAGGTTCTAAAACCATTCAGAAATCTAAAGCTCAACAAAATAAAATAACCCCATCACACAATGGTTATTAAGAAATGGAAAGGCAACGCTGAAACCATTGTCACACCTAGCAAAACCCATGTCAATGACAACAAGAGAACCAAATACACACATGCATGTACCATGCATTCACAAACCAGCTAGGAAATCATACATGTAACCAGTTACCTGCAAGTATCCTACTAAAGTTTCTTGATCCAACTTTTCTTTTCTTTTCCTTTTCTTCCCTTGTCCCTTCTTTTCATTTCTTTGCTTGCTTACTTGATTTATCATCTTGGTACTCTTCTCTCTCTTTTTCACTTGGCCCAAGCTAACACTGACAATAAGATGTGAAATGATCCAAATAAGCCTTTTTATCATTGAAGCCTCTATTTTCTCCAATTTCCTCTATTTTCCTTCAAGTTCCCTCTCATGCAAACCTATGACCTTTCATCTCTTTTTTCTCCTATTGTCCTTTATTTTCATAAAAATTGTCAATTAATGCCTTTTTTCCTTTGTTAATGCCTTTTCCAATTTCCCCTTATCCATAATAAACCAAGTGAACAACCACTAGTATGTTTTGCCCAACATTTAGCTTGGAATACTTGTCCCATGAACTTGGTCTTATTTTTCCTTTATTAACTTTATTACATAAACTTTTAACCTAGGTTTGTTACAAACCCTTCCCCCTTGGGGGGCCACCATCCTCGATGTTCTATGACACCTATGACCAGCAAACTGCTATAAGAAAAACATACTGCCTATGGAGCTCTATAAACTATCTAGTTGAATTATTTACAATGACATCCTGCTGAAAACATGACAAGCATACTGTTTACTGGAGCTTTATAACACAAATCATTACGATATTTATAATACAACCACATATACTTATGCACATTTTCTTCAACTAGCAAATAATCATACTTTCTATGGAGCTTTATAACCATAGCTCGATACAGTATTCATAATAAAATACACATATAACATATGCACATTTTCTCTAACCATCCAATAAAAGGACATGATGCCTGCGTCCTCAACAAGGGAGTCAAGAGGTTCACACCTCCACCCTCAAAGTAATACCAGGATTCACCTCCTTCTTAAGAAGTCCAGAATCCACTACCAAATTCAACCTACATCTAATGTCCAGTGCTACAATCCTTGCACTACTTATTCCCTCAATGAACAATCATCGGCTCATTTTCCTAGGGAACACTCCCAATGTGCATCTGGTTCCATCTCGAAATGTTAATTGTATATTTTCCTATAGATTCACAACTCATGTAATTTTCTAAAACACAATACAAGAATCTACTCTACTCTTTAAACAACAGAAACCAATGATCGATGAAAACAGTAATCGACAAGAGGAAGATAATTGAAGATACATAACACAATTGTTTCTCTAGGGAAATCCACTGCTCAAAACCCCGACTATCTATTGCATTAATCAAAAATCTGAGTGATAATACAATCTTGTTCTCACAAGAACAATTCATGCACAAGTATGATCACCTCTCTGTCTCACAAACTTGCACTGACCTACACTTAGCCATTTTTTCTTGCGTGTTGAGCACCTATTTCCTTGTGTTATTCTTGAGAGGAATGGCCCATATTTAATTGGGAATTCCTTCTTCCATAACTATGCAACCCAAATCTAGGTCCTCTTCTGATTGCATGCATGATCTGTACAACTCGGATCATTCTACAACTGATAGTACATTGTACTTACACTCTAGTCTCAACTGGGTCTTTCTTAAACTGACATGCATGAGTTTCTCTTGAATGAATATCCAGTTAGATGGAGTAGCACTGAGGATGCACCAGTGCACCAACTCACTACTAGACCTCTACTAGTTCCACAAATAGTTAGAACTAGTTTAATTGTCTATAACTCAATCAAACCGAGTTATCTAATTACAACTCAAATAAACTCATCCTGGACCCCTAAAATTTAGAAAGAACATATACATGACTACATAAATACTTCAAACTCGAAATTCCTAAGCTAATTAAGTCAACTAAACTTAATTAACTATTTACAAGTTGTTGTGAGAGTGGAATTCAATTTTAATTCATAGTTTAATTAAAGGACAAATTAAACTAGAATTTCTTGTTTCCATTTTTCAACACTCCCTCTCAACAGGAAAGGGATTATCATCTACCCCAATCCTGTCTCTACGAAACTCAAATTTACAACTTGACAATTCCTTTGTCAAAATTTTAGCATCTTGCTCCTCTATGGAAATGTACTCCAACAATATAATCTGCCTCAATACACAATCTCGAAGATGATGATATTGTATATCAATATGCTTGGACCGATCATGAAAAAATATATTTTCAAAGAGTTTGATACAACTATGATTATCGTAGTAAATCACAGTTCGATCCATCTAATGACCAAACAAACCAACTAGAATCTTCCTCATCCATATCGCCTCACATATTGCTTGACTTGCAGCAATGTACTCTTCCTCTTCCGGACTGAGTGCAACCAATCTTTGTTTCATGTTGTACCAAGAAACTATTGTTGACCCAATACTGAAGATCCCTCTTGATGTGCTCTTCATGTTGGATGGACTCCCTACCCAATCTGCATCGGTGAAGCTTTGAAGCTTCACTCCCTCTGTCTGTCTATACCACAATCCATACTAGGTAGTGCCCTTGAGGTATCTCAACACATGCTTTGCCACCTTCCAATACAACTTGGTAGGCCTAACCATCACTTGACTAAGCTAGTTAACTGCATAGCACATATCTGGTCATGTGTTCACCAAATACATGAGTGAACCCACAAGCTTCCTGTAGATAGTAGGTTCCACTACTTCCCCTGAAGTAGCATCTTCCTTCCTCCAGTTACCTACTAGAGGAGTCTCCATGGATTTGTTTCTCTCCATGCAGAACCTCCTCAGTATCTCGTTGGCATACATTCCCTAAGACACAAACAATTCCCCATCACCCTGTCATACTTCCATGCCCATAAAGTAATGCATTAGCCCCATGTCCTTCATCTCAAACTATCTTGCAAGGTCCTGTCAAAATCAATTCATCGACATATAACACAATGATAAACAATTTACCTTCCACCACTATGTGGTACAGATTTTCATCTACTTCAGTCTTGGTGAAGACCAACATGGTGAAGTAGATATCGATCCTGGTGTACCAAGCACGGGGTGCTTGCTTCAACCCATATAACGCTCTCTTGAGATGGAACACATGTGACTCATGGTCGAAGGTCTCAAAACCTTCAGGTTGCTCTATGTACACCTATTCCTCAATCGTGTCATTAAGGAAGGCTATCGTTACATCCATCTTATGTATCTTCCAACCCATATGTGCTAATAGTGCCAATATAGATTTGATCGATGAGTACCTTGCAACAGGAGAAAAGGTCTCATCATAGTCAATCCCCTCTACCAGTGAAAAGCCACGAGCCACAAACCTGACCTTATGCTTCTCCATATGTAGCTCGCTTTACCTTGTAAAGCCATCGGGAGCTCACCACTGACTTGTCCTCTGGCCTCGGGACCACATCCCAAACATTGTAACGAATTATGGAGTCATACTTCTCCACCATGGCATCAACCCAACCCGGCGACTGCACTGCTTGCTCAAACGAAGAATGGCTCTATCTCAACACATCTGCTCATAAGAGCCATGTATCCAGTGTACCTCTCAGGTGACCTCCTCTATCTACACTGATATGTGGGTGATCCCACATTCTTCCATGCATCATGCAATAACCTCTCAGCCTCTTTGGTGTGCTTTCTCCCATCTCTAGAAAACTCTACCTAAGTGGATGTCTCCACTCATAGATCCTCTACACGTGGCTGCTCCACATCAATCTGAGGCACCTCAACATTAGGAGCTTAAATCTCCTCAAACGCATGTAGCTCAAGCTCCCTCTCAAGGGAAACTTGCATAGCCTTCTCCTCATCAAATTTGACATCCCTGTGAACCATTGTCATCCTGTTGGTGGACAAGTACACCCAATAATTTTGAGGTGTATCAGTGTACCCCACAAATATCCCCAACTCTATTGTCGGCTCAAGATTCTTCTGTACATATTTGGTCACATGGAAATATACTGACAACCCAAAAATCTTGAAGTGACCAACATCTCGTCTCTTACAGGAATAAGCCTCCTCTGGTGTCTTCATCCAAAGAATCTGATGCGGGCTACAGTTCTGCAAATAAATCATTGTGTTGCATGCCTCAGCCCAAAAGTTTAGTGGTAGGCCATGATCATGCAACATCGCCCGTGTTTCCCCTACAATGCTTATGTTCTTCCTCTCGTCCACCCCATTCTGCTATGGCTTATGGGGTGTCGTCAACTCTCGTTTAATCCCTTCTGTTGCATAGAATTTCTTAAACTCATTTGAGACATACTTACCACTATTATCACTCCTCAAATATTTAACCTTCTAGTCAAAAATTTTCTCGACCAATGCCTTAAATTCACAAAACTTTGTGAAAGTTTGATCCTTCTTCTGCATGAAAAATATCCGGAATTTACGAGAAAAGTCATCAACAAATATAACATAATACTTGTGTTTGGTTGTGGATGCTATCAAGAATAGTCCACACACATCTGAATGGACTCGCTCTAGAATCACCTCTGCTCGATTGTCTCTATCGTGAAAGGAAGCCTTGGTGTATTTTCCCAAAGTACACCCCTTGCATGTATCAACTTTCTCTAGTGTATGTTTGGTAAGACCACCAGAGATGTGCTGTGTGATTTTCAAAGCCCCATGATGCAAGTAGCCCAATTTCCTGTGCCACAACTTGCCAACGTCTCGGCTTTGTACCTTCTCTACTTTCACACTCAAAGAATCAAAATCATCTACCTCTAGCTTATAGAGATTCTTAACTCAAATCCATATCTTCTTTATTTGACTCGTGGCTATGTGTCGAAGAATGCCTTTCCTTTCAAGAAGATCACATCATAGCCTCTATCCTCAAGCATGGTGACTGATACTAAGTTCTTCTTCAATCCGAGAACATACATAACATCCCTAAAGGTGATAGGAGCACCCTACTCCCTCTGAAAAGTAACCGTGCCCAATCTAGTGGCACTATACCTCCCGTCGTCACCCATCTCAATATGCATCTAGAGATCTTTATCCTCTAGGTCACTAAACAAATCACTGTCACCAGTCATATGGAATGAAGCTCCACTATCAAGGTACCATACACTACCCATCATTGATGACACCATGCATGCAATGATAGTAAAGTCCAATTCGAATTAAGAGACCAAAGCCTCACTTTCCGCTCCTCTTGAGGACTTCTTCTTGGACTTTTTGAGCAAACAATTTGTAGTAGAATGGCCCAGCTCATGTCTTTCTTCTTACCTACATGGGAAGAATTTGATTTGGAATGGGATGCCTTCCCTTTCCCTTTACTTTCCTTACTCGCTAAGGCGTACTTTTCCTCATCATTAGTCTTTGATGAGGAACCATCTCTAGTGTTCCTTATGATCTCCTCCTGCATCAAATCCGACCACATTCATTCCCAATTTGGCAGCTTCTCCCTCCCATTGATAGAGTCCTGATAGCTATTCCAACTCTTGGTAAGGCTTAGGAGATCTAACCTCACCATATCATCCTTGACAATGGTTATTCCAACACTTCCAAGTTCATCATGACAGTGAGTGAACTTGGTCAAGTATTTTGGAATGGTCTCACCTTTCTCCATCTTGATTTTTCGAAGTTTGTCTTTCAATGCCAACTTCCTATGGTTATTTTTATTCTGGAATAGGTTTTTCAATTCTTTCCACATATCATACATAGTTTCCTTCCAATGGAGACTCGAGACAATGTGGTCTCGAAATCCCTCAAGGATTATCCGCCTCACCTTCGCCACACACTTCTTCCATTCATCTAAATTTTCTACATCTTATGTTGTTGGCTTAGGAATGTATTGATCAATGAATTCCTTGAGGCCATTATACTCTAGCACAACCTCCATTATGTCCTTCCAGGATATATAATTTGAGTTTCCTTCCAAGGCATACTCGAGCCACAACACATAGAACGCCATCTACCGATCCTGAAGTATGTATTGAAAATTTGAATTTCACCTGTAACCCAAAACTCAAAACATAAAAATCTCCTCTAGTATATTGTCTTGTTGTCTAGGTAAATCCTCTCTGTGGATAGAGATGATCCCTTTAACCCAATGAGTGGGTCTAGCAACAAACGAGGCAATCTATAAGACACTTTCCTAGATTACAATCGAAATAAGAGAAGAGGAAGGAGACCTACCTCACTCTGATGCTATAATGCACTCCTTTGTTGAATATCTTGATCACTTTCTTGTTAGGCTTAGTCCTTGCTACTCACAGTGTTTGAATACCTGCACAAGAGGCCAAAGACACGACAAAGCATAAAAGTGCAACAAGCATAATCAAATGTAATCCACTTAATAGATCAAGGAGCATTAAGATAAATGAAGCATTGACACAAGCATTTATGGAAAGTGAACCAGTAGTTGTATATATTAATAAAAAAAGAGGAAGCATACAGCCTAGGCCTTAATGTTAGTAATCCCTCCTTGAGTGAATGTCTAAGTCCAAGCCCAAGCTCTCCAAGCACTCCTTTTCTAAGCCAAAGTGAATAGCATGTAAGCACTATCTCAGCATAAGGGTGCAAATAATCAGAGACCAACCATTTGGGAATGGAAGAGGATGAAGTTATAGGCAGGGAGAGGGAGTTAGGATCTCACCAAAGATATGGAAGGTTCTCATCTCAAGGAGGAAGCTCATAGGGATAAGATCAAAGGGTAATATTGGGAGAATTCGACCACATCCACAACGAACATCATCCAGCTCGCCATTATGGAAGCCTCCAGATGACAAAGCTTCTTGTCCACTTTGGGAAAAAATTCCTTTTAGGGATCAGCACGAGTATCCAGGAAAAATCTGTGCCGAAAGCGCGAGCCTCATATGGTACAACCTGCCATCAGCACAAAAGGGCAGTGCCACAATCGCGTTGACCTAGAAATTACGGTTTTGAGCTCATTTTTCTCAGGAAAGGCTCAAGGAAACTTTTCATTAGTTCTTTAGGGAGGATCTGGACTACATATCAGGATGGGTACACTACATAATTGTCAAGGTTTTGTCACTCTGGGGTATGATGCTGGGAAGTATAGGAGGTGTGACAAAATATTATGTAACAGATGCCTCCTAAAGCATGAAGGTGGAATAGGGAGTGATGGTTGAGATGCATTACGAGCTAGTGCAAGGACTAGAACAAACACCGTTAGGAGACCTACAAATCAAGGATGCATATACATATACATATTTGATACCTCTGTCATATATATCAAAACATAAATCAATGGTATGGACGTAGCCATCTAGATAGAAAGGACCATGTAAAAAGTCCACGATATGGGCGCAGCCATCTGAATGAAAAGGATTGTCTAGAATTCTAAGATCCACGATATAGATGCAACCACCCAATATAGAAGGATCATCATCATCATAGATATAAGATCCCATGGTATGGTCACAGCCACCCATATAGATGAAACATGTATACAATCATGAATAATACATAACTCCACGCAGCCTTAGTTATATCAGACAAAATTCAATGTATTGTGCTCCATCCCAACCCGATCAAAGTACGAATTCTAACATGAGAATGAATGTGTCGAAGTTGAACATGCTAGAAAACCACCTAATTATCGGCCAATGATGTGAATCATTAACAGGTACGAGAGAAACCACCAATAAAGACAATGGCTCTCAAGGTATGACAGTACAATCCATGAATGTCAAAATGAAGTTGAAGTCGAACACTCGTGGAATCATCCAATCGAAGGCCAATGATGAAAACATGTCGTCCAATGTGAAGAACTTGTCGTTAAGGAATGCAAGCTCTAAGGTATTGAAAGGGAGTTTCTAAGTCATCTTCCATGGATAATGAAATGAATTCGATAAGAAATGACTTGTCAAAGGAGGACCATAATGATTCCCTCATCATCGACACGAAACAAGGAATAAAGTGGAATAAACGAGGATGATCCAAGACTATGGAAAAATGTCAGATAATGTATAAGTAGTAGACTACAGATAGGACTTCTCTTGAACATATTGACGACACGACTCTAGAGTATGGTAGCATTTGACTCGATATAGGACCAAGGGTCATAATGATGAAGCGAAATAGTCAAATGAGAGGCAAAATGGATTACCAAAACCCGGAACGATAAGTGACTAAGTGAGGATATCCCAAACCCGACACGAGAAACAGACGAGTTTCATGTTCAAGAGCGACATGATGCCTATACAAGAGATGTTTCAATTTCACTTTTTCACCACTAATTCTAGTGAGTACCCCTACTATTTTTAATCAGAAGCTTGAAGGGGATAGCATATGCTTTCCATATAAGTTCATTCTTCGAATGAATCCATCTTAGTAAGTTTTACAAGTCCTAGGAAGGATAAACTTGGTCTCGTCATAGTGACAAGTCTTTCGTCGTTTTATTTTTTACGAGTTTGACAAAAGAGTAACTCAGTGTCTTTTTCATATTTGGAGAGCTTGAAAAAGAGACAAAAAAGAAAACTCCATCAAGTCCCTTTTCCTAATTTGTCTCTCAAACCCGAAAAGTTAGAAAAAAGCATTTGAGAGAACCTTCTAGCCATGTTCAACTAAGGTGTTCCTTTTTCATACAATAGTCTATCTCAGTTCGGAAAAGGGTTAAACTTATACTATGTAGATGTCATTTCATTTACTTTAATGAATTCGAAACGACAAGTACTCAGCAATATTTTCATTTTTCGAGAGTCAGAAAAGAGCTAAAAGATCACTCCTCTTGGAGGAATGAGTGGTATAAAATGATAGCAACTAGTTCCGGTGATGATGAAACTACTCAAAACACGTACAGGTCAAGGGGCTGGCTAGTAAGACCACTCATCACAGATGTTCCTCAGAAAAGGGTATAACAACCAAGTGAAAGCATATGATTGGCCAAAGAGATGGTGATGATGGAATGAAAAAACCAAGGCTCATCTAGCAAAAATAGGTTGACAAAAACGACAATTATGAGAGGTAAAGTGGGAATGGTTTCATTTTTACACAAGATTGAAACATAAGAAACTATACTTGAGTATACTTGAAGATGGTTTCATTTTTTCACAAGCTTGAAACATGAGAAAAAACTATGCTTGGATTTGGTTTCATTTTTTCATAAGCTTAAAATGGAAACAAACTATGCTTGGATTTGGTTTCATTTTACACAAGCTTGAAATAATGATAAACTATGCTTGGATTTCATTTCATTTTTACACAATCTTGAAACGAAAACAAACTATGCTTGAGATTTTTTTGCATGCCCCTAGCATAATTACTCAATTCGAGGTACATGCCCCCCAAGCTTCATGTCATTCACCTAAGCAGACTACTGGTTATGAACAGGTGGATGGAATGAAGGTTCACTTACGAGATCAAGTGAAAGACTCG